>SIJG01000030.1:124373-158004 GCA_023374025.1 Heterodera schachtii
ACCCCCTCCCCCATACTCGCGATTTTTTCACTGACGACAACTCAACACTTGTCGTCCCCTTCACCGATCGATCAATCACCCTTAATTAATCATCTTGACAGGTCGATCACCCCACTCCAAACCCCTTGATCACTCCCGACACCCTGACGACAAGTCAACACTTGTCCCCTCAATCGGTCGATCAATCAACCAATTAATCACTATTGACAGGTCAACCACCCCAAACCCTTTGACCACTCCTGACACCCTGACGACAAGTCAACACTTGTCGTCTCCCCTCCACCGGTCGATCAATCACTCCCAATTCATCACTCTTGACAGGTCGATCACCCCAAACCCTTTGATCTCTTCCGACACCCCCTCCCCCCACACTCCCGCCCCCACACCTGTCAATCACTTTGATTGACAGGCGCGGCAAAGATCAAAGGAAAAAAACAGCCCAACACCCTGTCGCTAATGCGCGAAAACTTCGCGCCCTGACGACAACTAGGGGAGGTTAACTACTCTCCCTCCCCTTTTATTTTTCGAAACGCTCTCTTAAAAGTGTCCACGAACCGTTCCGCTTGTCCATTGGACATTGGGTTGTACGGTGCGGAAAAGAGATGTGCAATTCCATTTGCTTCTGTGAATTTTGCGAATTCACTGGCGGCGAACTGCGTTCCGTTGTCGGTTACCAATGTTTCTGGTATACCATGACGCGTGAACAGATAACGCATTCGTTCGATGGTTGCGGCCGCTGATTTTGTGGTCATTTCGAATACCTCCGGGTATTTCGAGTATGAGTCTACAACAATCAGAAATTCTTTTCCGAAGAAAGGGCCCGCATAATCGGCATGAATTCGTTGCCATGACCGCGTTGATTTTGGCCATGAGTGCAAATCCGTTTTCGTCGGTGCCTTTGCGGCCAATTGACACGGTGCACAATTCTTGACGAATTCCTCAATTTGTTGATCCAATTTTGGCCAGAAGACATACTGCCGGGCGAGTTGTTTCATCCTTTTAATTCCGGGATGGCCCTTGTGTAGCAGTGTCAAAATTTTGGTCCGGAAAATTTCAGGGATCACAATTCGTTCGCCATACATCAGACAGTCTTTCAGAATTGTCAGATCGGCTTTTCTTCTGCCGAAAAGCTCAATTTCTTCTGATTGTGGCGCCAATTTGCGTTCATCAGGCCAACCGTCTCTGACGAATTTCATAACCATTTGCATTGTTTTGTCCTTTTTGGACTCAGAGACCAAATTTTCAAATTTGATTGGCAGAATTTGCTTTGCCATATCCAAAACAGTTCCAAGATCCTCGTCGATGTTACACGCGGCGATCACTCGTTCATCATCACATTCAAATTCTTTGGCAATCAGGCGGGAGAGTGCGTCGGCTTGACCAAAATCGTTGGTATTGACATACTCAATGTCGAAGTCGTAGGCCAGTAGTGTGAGTGACCAGCGAAGCAGCCGATTTGCGCTGCACTGCCGTATGCCTTTTTTGCTTCCGAAAATGCTGATCAGCGGCTTGTGATCAGTTTGCAATGTGAAGTGTCTGCCGTAGATCATTTTGTGGAACTTTTGTACCGCAAAAATCAATGCCAGGCCCTCCTTTTCAATTTGAGAGTAATTTTTCTCTGCTGGAGTGAGCGACCTTGAGGCATGTGCAATTGCTTTGCTTTGTCCGTTCGTAAATTTGTGGGAGATGACGGCCCCAATTCCGAGTTCCGACGCATCGGCTGCCACAATTATGTCCAATTTTGGATCATAATGGGTAAGAAGCAGTTCCGATGTGAGCACTTCCTTCAATTTTTGGAATGCTTTTTGTCGTTCTTCCGTCCACTTCCATTCGACGTCATCCTTCAGCATGTCGTCCAAAGGCTTCCGCGTGAAGCGCATGTTCTTGACGAACTGTTGGTAATGGTTTACCATGCCGAGAAATGATCGAAGTGACGAAAGGTCTTTTGGAGCCGGCATTTGGACAATTGCATGAATTTTTGCTGGGTCCGGTCGGCGTCCATTCCGATCGATTATTTGACCCAAATATTTGATTTGGTCACGGAAGAAGGATGACTTTTCCAATTTTACTCGGAATCCGTAGGCTTGGATTCGGGAAAATACTTCTTCCAAATGTCGGACGTGTTGTTCAGTCGTTGCGCTGACAACGATTATGTCGTCCAGGTAAGCGGTGGCAAAACTTAGTCCGGCCAGCATTTTATCCATAATTGATTGGAATATGCTTGGTGCCGACTTTACACCAAAGGGCAACCGTTCCATTCGGTAATTCCCTTTATGTGTGGCCAATCCGCACAAATCTTTGGATTCTTCGTCCAATTCGATTTGCAAATACGCGTCCCTCAGATCAATCTGGGAAAAGATTTTACCTCCATTCAGGGTGGCAAAATATCCTCAGGTACAGGGAGCGGGTGTTGGCAGTCGAGAAGTGCATCATTAAGACCTGTCGAGTAGTCGATGCAAAGTCGCGCTGAGCCATCGGCCTTCTTCACAATCAGAATAGGCGCTGCCCAGTTCAAATGGTCGACTTTGCTGATCACGCCCATCTTTTCCAATCGGCCCAATTCTTTTTCGACAACTTCCAAAGAGTTGTATGGCACAGGACGTGCCTTTCGAAAAATGGGTGCGGCGTCTTCTTTCAACGACAGTCGTGCCTTCTCCTTTGTGCAGAGTCCTAACCCGTCTTTAACAACTTCGGGAAAGGCCCTTTTCAATGCCTCAATTTTGGCTTCTGTGCCGGCCATTTGTTTTGTGCCACTGGGGATAATTTTCTCTCCCTTTGGGCGGCCGGCATTGCACAAGTTTACTGCCACGTTGCTGATCTTCAGCTTCATTTCGTCCAACAAACCAAATTTGTCCATGGTTTGGCAACTCAGCAGATTAAGTGAGCCTTTCTTTGCCACGTAAAATGGTCGCTTCACTTCAATCTCGCCGAATTTGAAAATGCCAATACCTTTCCAATGAATGGAACTTCTTTTCCATCAAAGGTCTTCCCAATTTCATTGCACGGTTTGATCGGTGGCTTGCCAATCTCGGCATAAGTCAATTCATCAATCACGTCGATGTCCGATCCCGTGTCAAGGAAGAATTGGACGTTTTGTTGGTTCAGCAGAATTTTGATCTGCATCAACGAAAGTGCATTGATCGAACAGGAGGTCATTCCGATCCTCAAATGTCCGATTTTCTTGTTTCCCATCATCTTTGCACTTTGTTGTTTCTTCCATGCCTGAACACTTTCACACTTCTTTCCCAAGTGACCCATGGCACCACATTTGTGACACTTTGTCACTTTGAATCGGCAGTTGATTGGCTGATGGTCACATTCTCCGCATCGCCAACAACTTTTGTTCGCCGTTGTGGTTTGTCCACTTTTGGGGAATTTGTTCTTCGGCAGGAAACTCTGCTTGCCCTTTTGATGGACAGCATTTACATTCCGAGAGCTGATCGGCGTTTCGATCGCTCGAGCCTCCGCAATCGTTGACTGGAAGTTGATTAAATCTTCCACTATTCCGTCATACGACACGTTTTGTCCGTCCGTTGCCAATTTGGCCAAAATCCGTTGCCTCAGTGTTGCGTCGCTCGGCGCTTTGAGTGCCGTCAAGAGCATTAACGAGTAAAATTGCTCTTTCTTCAAATCGTCGAATTTGAAGTCGTTCAGCAGCTTTTTGTGCCGATTGATGAAGTGCCGGAAGTCCTCGCCATCTCCCCTCACCGCTTTCAGGCATTCATACCTGTCGATGAAGATCGATTGGGGTTTGGCGAAAAGCTTCTCCAATTTTTGCACTGTCGTTGAAAAGTCGAAATCGGTGACTGAAGCTGGCAGAACTGAGCGGCTATACTCGCTGAAAGCCATCTCGCTCAGCTTGTTCATCAGCGACTTGACCTTGATTTGATCGCTTGCTGTTGGAGCGGCGCAGTCGAGGGCGAATTTGAATCGGTCGAGCCATTCGCTCACACGACTCTTCTCATCACACGCTTCGAACAGCGAAATGTCCGGCAGTGAAGGAATGACGACTGCATTTGGCGGATTTTGTTGGCCAGCTGCGATGTTTGCAGCATTTTGGTTTGCCAGCAACTGAGCAATTTGTTGCGACTGTTGCTGCACCAATCTCTGTTGGTCCTCAAATTGTTGCTGTTGCTGAGTCATCAATCTCACCAGTTGGTCGAGGTTCGCAGCCATTTTTGAGTTGTGTTCGCTTTCAGCAAATTAGGTTGAATGCCAACTCGGCTTTGAAGAATTTCACAGTTTTGTTTTACTGCTGTTTGTCGAATGCCAGCCCGGCTTTGTGAAATTCGATGATAGCCAACCCGGCTTTAGAATTTCAAAATTTGGTGATGGCCGACTCGGCTTGTGAAATTCGATGATGGCCAGCTCGGCCTTAGAATTTCAAAATTGTTGATTGCCGACTCGGCTTTAGACGATGATGCTCAGCCAACCCGGCTTGAGTTGAAGAGAGGCGTCGCCAATTGTTCGGTCTTTGCTAACCGAGCTAAACAGCCCAATAAATAATCAATGTATTTATTGGAAAACAAATAAATAAATATTTGGGCGGAGGACAATTGGAGGAAATGTGGGAATTTAACAAGAAGAACAGAATGAACATTGGAAATGAGCGGGGGTCACAATATGCGGGAGGGATGATGTGTCTGACCATTACAAAGGGAGTGCAGACACAATTAAATGGGAGAAATAGTGCGGGAGACAGAGAGAGGGAAATTACATAAATAAAATAATTAAAAGTCTCTCTCGGGGTCATCACCCGAACAAGCAGCAGGGCTCAAGTGGAAATGGGAGTGGTGGCAATGGTTCTGGCGGGTCGTCATCGGCAAAAAGTGGTGGGAATGACGTCGCCGCCACACCGAACACACACCATGGCCCCAGGGGACAAAGGTGCGGCAGGACGCCAGGTTTTTTACGCCTCTTATTCTATTTAAACAAAATAACTTGTAACGAAATTCTCGAACCCCCACCAAAATAGACTTCCAATAATTTAATAGTAAATGAGTTGGTTCATTGTCAGTCTTTTCATATGGGAAATTTCTCATTTTTTGAGTTGAATGGACTTACAAAACGCTTTCCTTTGGTTTAGGGCTCAGCGTGCCAACGCCTTTTGTCCACAATTGTGCCGCGGATGCAGCAAATGCTCGGCTCGACCACCGGCGGGGGCAGTGGCGGAAGCGGTGGCACAACGACTACCGCTGCGCTCGACCTGAACATTGCGGGCGGAGCTGCCGGACTCATTGACGCCACCGCAATGCCAACGTTCCATTTCTCGCACACGCACTGGACACCACCAGCACGTGTCAAGTGAGTTTGGGAAATGTGGACACTAATTCTCGGACTTAATTCCAATATTTTAAATTAATTACATTACAAATTGAATTTTAAAAGCATCAGAAACAAAGTGAATGAAAAGCCATTCCTCCGATTTTAATTTGAAATGCTTTTGCCTCATTCAGCTCAGTTGGATTCGCCAAAACTCTTTCGGCGGCGCTTTCGTTTGGACTTTGGACTTTGACGATTTCAACGGACAATGCCCCGGCAGCCAAAAACTTTTTTTTTCATTTTTCTCATCTTTTCATTTGTAATTTGTATAAATAATTTCCTATATTAAAAGCTAATTGATTCTCAGCTAACATTGCCAATTTAATGATCATTTGGGGCTGTTTGATGAGTTTCTTATTTCGCGAGTTTTTTATATTCTGTCAAGCTGCCCATATGTTGTAGGGATGATTAGATGGTACTTATGTGGTTTACCGCCCATATAAAATTTTTTAGTTTAAGTCAAAAAAACTCAGGTTTTGATGGTCGCTGAACACGAATCCGAGCGCCCAGTTTGCTGGCGCCCAGTCGACCCCCACCGCCATAACTATCTAATAAGATTTAGAATAATGTTTTAGGAAATAAAAAAATAATTTTTTGGTATTTTTTGAAAAAGTCACAAATGGCCAATTTTGCGTCAAATTTTGAAAACTTTAGTGGAATTTTGGAGTTTTTTGGGATTTTTAAGGGAATTTTTAAGAAAAATTAGCAACTGACAATATTTTTTAATTTAAAATTCAAGATCTTAATTAAAATGGAATTTTTCGAAAAATTACCATGACTTCAATCCCGCGGGATTGGTAAAATGGTCGGGAGGGATCCCGATGAATTTAAAAAATCGCTCGGGACGGATCCCGAGGTCGGGATCCCGAATTTAATCCCGCGGGGTCCCGATCCCGTCCGGTCTCTAATATGAACATAAAAATTAATTTTTGAATTTTCAATTTTCGACTTTTGTTTGAATCCGAGTCAGGGGTTCGAAAATAGGTTGAAATGGATGCCGTTCGTGATCAGCGAGCGATCCTGAAAAACTCCGTAAGGATTTTTTAAGCAACAAAATTTTTAATTCTTAATATCATTAGATAGCTGATAATTATTTTAGGCAAAGTTATGATTAATTTTCCGTCAAAAAATTACCATTTGATGCTTTTGTTACTAACGCCCATTACAAAAATTCTGACTTTTTGGTAGTATTCATGTTTCAACTTTTTTATAAGCTGTTCAATCGCTTATAAATAGCTTATCAAAAGCTTCTAAACATGAGGAGCTCTAGAATAATGTCAAATTTATAAAATTTGGCCACCTGATAAAAAAGTTATGATGATTTAAACTTGGCTCAGACTATACCGGCCAGACTATAGTGTCCCCCATAGTGATGCTCGAGACCAAAAATTTCTCGAGACCGAGACCCAAAAAACCCGAGACTCGAGACTTTTTTCAAAAAATTTTCCTATTGCTTAAAAATCGTTTAAAAATTTTTTTGACTCTATTTTAACTAATTTTTGTTTTTATTTTTTATTTTGATTCAATTTGGTAAAATATTTAACATTTCAAAAACGCACAAAACAAAAAATTCGTTAGTTTTTTTCGCGATTTTTTAGTCAATTGCCAACGGGTAAAAGTTTGAAATTTTCAGTGCACTTTGCGAACAAATTTAGTCAAAAAATGACAATATTTTATGATTTTAATTGTTAAAATTGTGATATAAATTCAGTCCCCAACCCATAAAAACACCAAGAAACAATGAATATTGGATAAGCTTATAAAATTAGCATTGTTTAACAAAATAATAAATATGGCGAAATAATTATGAAGGTAACAATGGAAAATAAAACAAATTAAAAAATAATAATAATAATAATTCTATGCGGGATATGATTTGAAAATTACGAAAAATGATAATCTGAATAAAAAAAGGTTCGAACTATTTAAATATTTTCAAAAATTGAAATTTTTCAAGAAATGAATAAAAAATAAACTCAATCAATTAAACAATTCTTTTACATTAATTAATTTAAAATGGACAGCCTGAGAATTTATTTGTGATATTTTTAATAAATTTCAAATAGATTTTGTCAAATAAAAGATTAATTTAGAGCCTAGATTTTGAAAAACCCGCAACACGAACAGAGATTGAAAATATGCTGAACATGGACAGAAAACCACCGCAAAAATTCTGCTGTTTTGCTGGACACCTCAAATTTTGGTGCAGCAATTCTGTAAGAATGGAATTTTCAAAAAATTTGCGAAATTTGGGTCAATTTTTTTTTGATTTTTTCATTTGGCTAGTTATTAAATTATATTTCTTTTCTTTTCTAGGAAAATTTACTGTTTATTTAAACAAAAATGCTTCAAATTAAGGGTATCAAACCTTAATAGATTTTACCAAAATTTTCAAATTTTAGTCTATTTAAATGAAAAATTATTAAGATTTTGGGTCTGGCGGTGCCGAATTTAAAAGTTTAATAAAAAATGGTAAATTTCCGGCGCGAAGTTTCTGCAATTCTTCTCGGTGAATTTCAAATCCCGAAAATCCAATCCTTTTCCCACGGAGGATTTGGTCTGCCCTCTGATAATTGAAATTATTTTGACCACCAAAAATTCCGAGAAAATCCCCCTCTTCTTCCGCTTTTCCCCATTTTTCTATTTTTGTCCAAATTAAAAAAATTGAGTTTTTCCCCGGGAGAATTCGCTTATTTCTCTGTTCCCACACTCTCTCTTCGCTCTTTTTCTTTTCACCCTCTCTTCTATCCTCGCTTTTTCTTCTCTGCTTGCTTCTGTTCTCTTTTCACTGCTTTTTCGTCTTCGTTTTCTTTACGCCATCTGCAAAATTAAATTCAAAAAATTCATTTGGGCGGTCATTTCGCATCATTTTAATTGACTTTTGTGCTGTTTGTCCGTTAATTGCCCCTTCTCCCATTGCCCTGTCGTCCCTTCTCCCCCATTCATTTTTATTTAAAAATTCCCCCAAAAAATTCGTCCAAATAATTTTTAATTTGCAATAATTAATTTATCACCATTTCCAATGCTCGGATTCGTTATAAATAAATTGCAAAAATATTCTCGAGAAATGATTGCATAAATTTGAAAAAGAAAATTAAATAAATGAAGGAAAACAAATGAAACTTTCAGAGTAAAAAAAAAACAAAAGAATATTTCTGAATTTATATTCTATGATTTAATAAGCATTCAAAATAACAAATCCGAAGAGATTAAACAGAAAAATAATTAATTTTAAAATTGACTAATAATCTTTTAATAAAATAAAATCTGCTCAAAATATCGCAGTAAATCAGATATCAGAAGACTTTAAATAAACATAAATATTAAACAATGAATACATTTTTCAGAGGGATTTATCATTTATAATTTAAATTCAATTTTATAAAAGCGCTATTAAAGCACAGCAAATTAACGAAAACCTTGTCAATATTCAATTATTAAAAATAAATATGCGTATTAGATACTTTTAAATAATTTTGAGGCCATTATGAGTCAGCAGAAGAAAAAAAAATCATTTAACCCTAAATTCCATAATAATCATTATTTAAAAAACTAAAAATTTAAATTAAAAACTTTTTAAAGAAATTATAATTTTGAGCATAATTATAAAATAATAAATAAAAATAAATACAAAAATACTATTAAAAAAATAAACTTTATTTAAACAAACAATCTTATAAATGCAGCAGTAGAAGGAAATAAAAGCGCCGGAGGACATAGCGAGTTTTTAGTGTAATAATAACTTTATTACCTTTAATTAATTTATTTGTTAGCGAAAACTAAAGGAAAATGAAAAAATAAATAATACAAAATGAGATAAAATAGCGAAATAGTAATATTTTTAATTAATAAATTTTATTATTCTTAAATATCACGTTATTTAACCAAGTTTTATGTTAATTATTATTTTTTAAAATTAAATTTATTTTTAATTATATAAAAATATCACATGAAAATTCTGAGACCGCCAAATAATCATTTTAATAAATAAAAAGCAGCCATAAAAACTACAAATTCACACCTTTAATTTTAAAATTGCTGAGCAAAATTGCAATGAAAAAAAAGCGTAGTAAAATTAATAAACAGATATCCATATCATATAAAAATTTGAAAAATACTCATCATATGGATGATATATGTAGCATAATAAGAGAATAATTAATATTTTTGCGTGCTTAATTAAAAAAAAATTAACTATCAATTTTTTAAATTAAAAAAATTAAAAATCCAAGTAAAAGTTATTTAGTGGAAAAAAAGTAACCAAAAATTAACAAGAACATTAAATTATTTATTATCAAAAAAATAATATTTATATTGTAAATGAATTTTCAAGAAATAAATTTTCTAAAAATTTACAAATAAAAAATTACCAAAAACAAAAAAATAACTGTTACTTATAATTTAATAAATGTTATCTTCAATTTTTAAAAAATACCGCCTATGACAAAAACAAAAACTGAAATCAAATTTTAAATATAATCTGTGTAATATAAATTCATAAATCCTATAGAAGAGGCAATGATCGCGGTTGACTTGCCCATAACCATATTTATTATAAAAATAAAAAAAGATATAGAGAAAATAAATAGCAAATTGAAAAAAGAATTGATGTTGACTAAACTGTTTCAATGTATAAGTGAATTACTAAAATAAAAAGAAATTAATTATTAAAATTAATTATATGGCGTAATTATGTAAAATTTGCCTGACTGATGCAAACTAATTAATAAAATGGAAAATACGAATAATACAATAATATGGTTGGTACCGATGAGCAAGAAAATGAAAAAAAATAATAAATATTCGAATTTTTAATATTTAACCTTTTTAGCCTTCCTTATTCTGTAGTTTTTGAGAGGCCAATGAAGCTAATTTTCGTGTAAACCTTGATGGATTTTTGACCATTTTGGTGATAATTTATTGAAAGAATTACAATTTGTATTTTTACATATGATTTTTTTATTTATTAGCGAAAATCAAAGGAAAATGATAAAATAAGTGATGCTAAAATGAAATAAAATAGCGAAATAGTAATATTTTTAATTAATAAAATTTTATTATTCTAAAATAATAGACTATTATTGTTCAATGAACTTTAATTTACTAAATTATTTATTAATTCTGGGTTAATAAAGAGAAATTAATAAAAGCGCTATTAAATCTAGCAAATTAACTAAACATTTGGCAAATTCATTATTAAAAACAAATATTCATATTGATATTTTTTAATCATTTTAAAGCCATTCGATCAGCAGAAAAAAGAAATTTATTCAACACTAAATTCCACAATTATTATTTATCAAAAAAACTAAAATTTAAAAGATAAAATTTTTTAAAGAATAAACTTTAGACAAACAATCTTATAAATACAACAGGAGGAAATGAAGGTGCCGATGAAGTGAGGCCAGCAGGACATTGGTGTCGGAAGAATTACATGAATAAGACAGCAAATATTTAATCTAATTAAATGTAATTCTATAATTAATGCAACAAATAAAATAAATATATTTTTATTAATAAAATATGAATTCAAAATAATAAAAATACAAATAAAAAGGTGCATTCAATTATTTATAAATATTTAATTTAAAAACTAAAAACTAAATCGAACTTATCATTCATCACGTAAAAAAACAAAAAATTTAAATGAAAAAAGCTTTGAAAAAAATTATTTTTTTGAGCATTTATAGAAAATAATAAAAATAAATATAATTATAAAATTAACTTTAAACAATCATTTTATAAATACAAATGGGATTGAAAAGGGAAAAACTTAAGCCATGGAATACATGAAAAAGTTAAGAGAAATTTATAAAAAAAACAAATATGTAATCCAATTAAAGTAAGAAAATAAATTATCATTAGAGAAAATAAAGGCCGGTAAAAGTTATGCTGCTGTTGGTGATCAAATCATGTGAGTTACCTAGAATAAAAACACAAATTTAATCCAATAACTCTAATTATATAATTAATACCAACAAATAATAAATAAATTTATTTTAATTAATAAATACGGAAAAACAATAAAATAAAGAATTAAAAAATGCATTTAAATTTTTGAATTCTTTTACCCTAAATTCCAATTCCCTAATTTCATTCATCACGTAAAAAAACAAAAAATTTAAATGAAAAAAGTTTTAAAAATAATAAAATAAATTCCAAAATACAGGAGGAAGTGACGATACCGAATAATTCTGCCATCCTTTCGGAGGAAGTCATGAGTTAATTTATATTTTTAAATTAATAAGTTTAACAAAAATACATATACAAATAAAAATAAAAGGAGATTTAAAATAAAATAAATGATTAGTCAGAAAGTAAATAAATTCAGAAAGTTAAAGTAAATTTAACAAAATTTTATAACAGCGACAAATAATCGAAAAATTAATAACAAAGAAAAACAATTCCAAAAACAGAAAATCTCTAGTAAAGAGATTAAAATAAAATAAATAAATAAACAATTAATTTTTAAAATAAAAAATAGCAAAATTAAACATTAAATTAACGTAAAAAAAGTTGGTTTTCCTTTAATAGTTTCTATTTTTTCCCAGAATGATTTTATCCAAATTTTTATTATTTCCGCTAATTGTATGCAATTTACACATTTTTCAAAAAAACTCTCAACATATACTGGTTGTCAATTTTTTAGTAAAAATTAATGATTGTTTTACAAAATACTTTAAATTTAAGTACAGTTAAAATTTTCAAGTACAAAAACCGAAATCCAAGTACGTATTTGGCATCCAAATACGAATCCGAGCCCTGGATAAATATAAGAACATTAAAAGCAATAATTAATCGAATTTTTCGGCATTATTTTTTTTAAAAGAATTCACCAAAAAATTCTCAACAATTTATCATTTCTAATCAATTATGTTTATCATTTATTATGACCATATAATCAGATTTTAAAAGCTATTCTAAAAACAGTTGTTAATAGAATTTAATTATCTTATAATTACCTCGAGAAGTACGAGAAAAAATACCAAGATTAATTAGAATGCCAAGTTATTTCATCGTAACCGTATTTAGAGATGCAGTTGAATTCATTTTAATTTTATTGTTTACATTATTCTCTAAAATTTAATCTTACTAAATTATTTAATAAAAATAATTTTTCAATTCCAATAAATTAATTTTTCATCATTTCCAATTTATTTCTTATAAATATATTGTTTTCGGTTTTTAATCAATATTTTTTTTTACTTATCTTTTGCGTTTCGTTTGGATAAAAATATTTTTATTTGTTTTTATTATTACATATAAACCAGTGAAAATGAAAAAAGTTAAGTGATAAGTAGGGCTATAAATTATATGATTTTGCATATTTTTTATGCGCATATGCTATGAAGAAAGGGCTCAAAAAGTAGCATTTCTACGTTAAAATTTTTGATTAGGTGAAGGTTTTAGTGCATATAAAAGCATATTTTGGGGGTTTGGAGAATGAATCCATATTTTGCCATTTTTGGCAAATTTTCATAAAAAAAAATGCAATAAAAACGAAAAATACACCCCAAAGGATCGACTTTTGGAATTTTTTTAAAAATACACCTTTAAAAATGTAAATTTTTTGAAATTTTTGGAAGGACTTTTGGAAAAAGTTTATTTATATAAAAATGTAATTTTGTTTCGGCAAATAATAACACTTCGAAATTGCATATATATAAATTTTGAAAATTAAAAATTTTTCTATTGTCGAAAAAACGCTCAATTATTCATTTTTTGGTGTTTTTAAAGTCATTTTAGAATTTTTACACAATTTTTGGCATTTTTTGTGAGTTAAAAGCCATTTCAAGCAGCTTTAAGGCATATTTGAGTGCATATTTGGTAATATTTCGGGTTTTTAAGGCATATTTGAGGGATTTTTAGTGCATATTTTATGCGCATATTTGGCATTTTTTAGTGCATATAATTTATAGCCCTAGTGATAAGTGATTGTGAATAATTATGATTCAAATAATCTATCAATTTTCGCAAATTAAAAGGCAAAAATAATTATGCAAACAAAGCAATTATAAAAATTACAATATATTTGTACAAAAATAGAAAAAGAAAAAATAATCATTGACAAAAAGTGTTTTCTGGTAAATAAAGTTTTAAATTTTAAAACATTAATAAATTGGAATAGTATGTAATTTATTTTAAGAAATGTTAATTAATAAAATGAAGCAAGCGAAAATAAATTGTATTAAAACAAATACTTAACTCCAACGGTTCCCGGATAAAAAAGTGAATTAATAATTTGTGTTATTTTATAAAAATTATTAAATAATCATTTTTAAAAAATTTAGTCGATTAATTGAGGTATAAAGTAACTAAAAATGTTAAAAATCTATAAAAAATCATATTTATTAAATTTAACAATAATTTTCACAAGATTTTTGATCATTGCTCAAAAAAATTTGCTGACGAATTGTCCACTGACGGATTGTCCGGACCCCACTCCAACATCGAGAAGTTAAAAATAATAACTCAAAAATGAAAGGCTGAAAAATGCAAAACAATTTTTAATTTCTCAAAATAATTCTTTCTTTTAATAACAAAAAATCCTATTTAAAAATATTTGAAAATTACACATTCATTAATTGATAATTGATTTATATATATAATGTATTGTAAAAAGAAACATAATAAGAAAATTGAGAAATGAAGAGGTAGAAGAAGAAGAAGAGGAAAAGCATGAGAAAAAGAACAAAAAAAAAAATGCAAAAAACATAAATAAAGAACAGAAAATAAACTTTAAAAAAAATTAATGTAAAATAAAATCCAAACAATTTTCGCGATATAAAAAAGACCAAATTGAATGAAAACTCAGAACCCAAAGTCTTAAAATTGGATCATAAAGTCAAAATGGTAACATTATTACAAAACGAATTTACCTTCAATTGAAAATTTAATTAAATAAAATAGATAATATGGGTACATTGAAAATTATAATGGAAAAAATTTTTAAAAGGAAAAATCAAAATGATATTTATTATTTAATAAATTTTATTAAACTATTAAAAAACACATAAAAAAAATTAAATTATTACGCAAAAGAGAATTAACTGCAGAAGGAATGAACAAAGATTAAAAGAATTCAAAATGCAATTATTACAATATTCTTTAAAACATATACAAACAAATGTTTTAAAATAAATAAAATAAATTAAATTAAAAAATATAATAAATAAATAAGAGCACATCATATTTGTTTATAAAGAAAAAAAGAAATAATTAAAAAATATATAAAAATATAAATACAAATAAAAATACACGCGATGCAAAAATTGAACGCTATCGTTTCAGAATTGTCAAGGAAAAAGTTAAAACTTAATGAGAAAAATGCAAAATGGAAATAAATAACAAAATATTATTAAAAAATTGAAAATATTTGAAAATTATAAAAATAAAATTTAAAGAAAATTAATATTAGACAAATTTTATAAATATTTTTCTATGAGATTTAAAAATTTCCAAAAATATAACCATTCTAAAACCATTTTAGAATTATGATGAAATTTTGGTAATTTTAATAAGAAAAAAATCTATTTCTCGAAAGTTAAGGTTTTTAAATAAAAAAACTAAATATTTAGTGAAAAACAATTAAATAAAACAAATACTTTGAAAAAACATTAATAATATTTCTTCAAAAAATGAAGCAAATTTTAGCCACAGAGAGAAAATATAATATATTATTAAAGATAAAATGTAAAATGATGATTTCTAAAATAGAAAATAATAAAAAATAATAAAACCGAAACAATTCAATTTATGCAAAACATTTAATATAAATAAATTTTAAATTAAGTTAAGAATTTTTTATGCTAAAAGTTATTTAAAAACATCCCATTAAAAAAACCAAATTAAACATGAAAATGATAAATTTTCTGCATTAATTTTTTTTTAAAAGAATTCAACTAAAAATTCTCAAAAATTTATCATTTCTGAATAGAAAAAGTTTCAATTATATTTATCATTTAATTATGATCCCATTTATAAAAAAAAGGGTTAATAGAATTTAATTATCTCAAACAGTTGCATTCATTTTAATATTATTAATTACATTATTCTCTAAAATACAATTTTACTAAATTAATTATTAATAAAAAAAAATAAATTGATATTAAAAAAATAAAAATTGTTGTAAATAAAAATAGTTTTAATACACATCTGTTACGCAAAATAAAACTTTAATTCAATAAACAATTTATCAATAAAAAGAAAATTTAATAAAGGAAATTAAAATGGCGGCGCCGATAGACAAAATAAATTTAAGAATTGGTGTAAAATGTGAAAACTAATATAATAAATAATAAAATAAAATTTATTCCCATTTGTTTTAAAATTAATTACACCAAATAAACATTTTTCTATTTTTAGGCATTTTTATGCCTTAATAAATCATGTGATGATAAATCTAAAAACAAAATAGGTTTTTTATTATCAGAATAATAATCAAACTTTTTTTTTGAGTTTTTTCTTAAAAAATTTTTGGATTTTATTTGTTTTTGATTAAATTACTTAAAAAGTACATATTTATCAATCCAAAAAGGCATACAACCAAATTTGTAAGTCTTTTCTCACCGTAAATTGAATTTCGTTCGCCTTCGGGGCTTGGCGATTTTTTCTTAATTCGAAAAAATTTGCCATTATTTCACCATTCAATTGAATTTTCATGTATTAATTTACAATAATTTAAATATTTCATTTTTCAAAGTGAGTATATCAAATTCTTACCTGCGACTCTCAAACAAAATAAAAAGATTGTCTTCATAAGACCACCGGAGGAATTTAATTTTTATTTTTCTCACGAGAATGTGCTGATGCTTTTCACTTCTCTAGAGCTTCTTTTCTGATCTCTTAATTTTCCCATTCACTGCAAAAAATGATTTGAAACAAATTTAATAACATTTATTTTATATTTTATTTGTGCTTCTGCTGTTGTTCATTAAACCCACGCCAAAAAAAGATCTAAACATTTTTACATTAATTAATTTATAATGGACACCCTGCGAATTATTTGAGTATTTTTATTAGAATGCTAATAGATTTTGTCAAATAAAAGATTAATTTAGATCCTAGATTTTAAAAAACACGAATAATTTAAGCCACTAAACTGAAAAGTACCGTCAGTAGTATTGGGATAAAAATCTGGGCCCCCCCCTGGGAAGAGAGATGCGCATTCACTATAGGAGAGAGAAGAGAATTAGAGAAAAAGAGTAATTCATAAATCTCGAAAAAGCGATTAAATTGTAAAGAGACCCCCGGCCACTAATTTTGGTGCAAAAACCCCAGCCTAATGGTATCCTCGGGTATGCTTCGCAACACTGCGTAGTGCGCTGCCGTTTTTTTTTGTAGTTCCCTCAATTAATCGATATCAACGGAAATTATTGATTTGTGAATTGCAACAGTTCTATTATACATAAGAAATTAGGTTTTGAAAAAAAATTTTGATTAAAATAATCCCCCTTCTGTTATCTTTTGTCCTTCGGTAATTTTTGGTGCGGTAAATAAAGCATTATGAAATTGACGAAATTTTTTTTGTTTTAATATTTACTTTTTGAAAAATATATTTATTAAATGGTTTTTTTTATTTTCGGTAATTTTTGAAGATTATATGGGACATTACAGGAAAAAATTAAATAAGAAACGAATTAAAACCTAAAAGAAAGAAAATATTTTTGACAGTTTGCGCATAAATAAACCGCGAATGAGCACTAGAGACAAAAAAAACAAATTAATTTCAAATATAAATGAAAATATTTTTAATTTGTAATTAATACAAAGCAAATATAAAATAGTTATAAAACAAAGAAATACTAATGCAAATTTTTAAATATAAAAAATAATTAAAAATTAAATAATAAGAAAAATATTAAACAAAAGAGTAAATTCATTTAATTTTCAATTATTTTTTTTTGGAATCTGAAATTTGCAAACTTCTGAATTTGAAATTTAAAATATAAATACTAAATTTCATTAGTTAAATTTATAGTCAATTTTATTAAATTAAAGTAAAGACGTGTTCATAATAAATTCATTTTAGCAAAAAATTTTATTTAAAGTTTGAAATCTTGTTTTATAAAAATTTGCTGTTATTTTTTAATTTATCATTCAAAAATTTATTATCTGTTTTATCGAAAATAAAAGATATTAAAGTGTAATTTCTGTATATATTCTTTTTCAAAAAATATTTTTCATTTTTTCTTAAAATTAAAAAAAAACAGATTTTTGAGCGATAAAAATCCCAAAAGTATTAACAAAAGAGTTGCAACTAATTGGCGAAATGATGTGAAAAATAATTGAAAAAATGGCAAAAAGAAAAAGATAAATCATATAATATTTTAATAAACAAAACGCGTACAAATATTTTTTAATTAGAAAAGTTTCAAAGTAAAATTTTATGAGTGCATTTTTCACTTTTATTGCATTTTTTGAATTTTCAAAAAGTTAAAAATTCTGCGCAAACAAACCCTTCAAAGATGTAAAAGCTGAAAATCAAAGCCTAATTAAATTGTTTTATTAATTTTAGTTTAACTAAATGTATTTGTTGAATTAATTTATTATGTAATTATAAACAATAAATTAATTTCAATAATGTTATTTCTTTTTCTCTATTCAAGGCAATCCTGTGTTTTTATATTATTCAATATTAATAAAAGATAATTTTTAAGCGATAAAATTTAATTTTTTAATTTAAATTTTGAAAAATTTGCGATTTTATTATTCAAAAATCTCATCCAAATGAAATAATATTTTTATTGTACCGAATTCTTTTTGTATAAAATTAAATATTTATTACATAAAAATTTTAATTAATTTGAATAAATTTTGTTTTATTTCTTCTATTCATTTAAAACAATTATATTAATTTTAATTAAACGAGTTGAATATTTTTTAATAAATTTGCTCAATTTTTTATACCTATCAGGCTATCTTATTGCATATTTCTAATTTATTTTCATGTCCAAATCTCCCATTGAGATTTAATTTTGCGGCCCTCTTTCTATATTATTAAATGCTTTTTTTATTTCTTCGATTCATAATAATAATTAAATTAAAAAATAAAAGATTTTTATAACTATTTAAATTTAATTTTTTTAAACATTTTTCACGTTTATTTTGTATCAATATTTATTTTTAGTTACTAATTTAATTTAATCAAACATTAGCGATAATAAAATAAATTAAATTATGTAACTAGTGAAATTGTTCCGCGATAATATGCAACTTTTTGTTGTTAATTAAAGTTATTTATTTGTTTTTATTTTTTAATATTTGAAATTTACAAAGATTTTTTTACACAAATATTTCAATTAAATTCATTAAAATACCAATTTAGATCAATTCAAAATTTTTTCCAATATCTTTCATGTTTTATATTATCTTATTTAGATTAAATAATTGTTTATTTTCTTTAATTCTGTTCTTTTATATAGCTAATCTATCAGAAGAGTAAAAAAAATTATTGGTAATTTTTGTGTTATTTGCTTTTTGATAAACTTTAAGTTGGTAAATTTCTATCTTATTAAATATTTTTTTATAAATTTTAGTGAGTAATCTATATGGTTCTCTTTGGCAGTTAAGTCATTTTATTAGGTTATATGCTTGCATAAATATTTTTTAACATTTCATTGCTCTAAAAATATTTCACAATTCAATATTTTTTCTTTAAAAAAGTTACATTTTTTAGTGGGTATTCTTTTTTAGCTTATGTAAAAATAATTTAATTTTTCCTATTAGAAAATAATTTTTAACTTAATATAATATTGTAATGAAATACTTTTGTTAAATTTAGTCTATTTTTAATGGCTTTCTATTATCTTTTATTTTGTATGAATTTATTTTATTAAAATGATTATTAGGTTTTAAATAGTATGAGTATGTATTTTGTGTATTATTAATTTTTTAAATTGCTTTGGTTTTATAATTAATTCCTTGTAAAAGATATACTTCTGCACATCTATTGGGACAAGAATAATCTTTATTTATTAAAAATTTTTTGTTTAATAAATTATAAAGTAACACAGTTTTAACAAAAAAAATCGGATTATTTTTTGAGCTTGAAGTTCTGATTTCAGAGACTTTAATCACCCCGGATTATATTAAAATGTTTATATTTTTAATGTCCTATACTCATTACGCTTGATTAAAATAAAAAAATGAATGGCACAGGTTACTATTTAAGAGTGATGTCCTTATTTATTTTTAATCAATTAAATATTAGATAATTATTATATTGAATTATTTAACACACAAATTCTTTTGTGATTTAATCATTTATTTTGCCAATGTTTAGGGTATGTTTTATGCAATATTAGCCATTATTTTAATAAATTCTTGCAAAAGAAAGGTTAGAGTTTTACATTTCCTCTTTACCCCCCCCCCCCTTTGTTTGCTTTAACTTAGTTTAATTAGTTATAAAAATATTCTTTAAAATTATCAAAACTAATTTTATAATTTTATTTATATTTATTGAATAAATTGCTTATTATATATTATTTTAATAAATATTTATTTTACTTTACTATTCTATAAATTCGAAAACACTTTTATGTATTTTAATTAACAAAAATATATACACATATTTTAGATAATTTATTTATTATATTTTGCACTTATTTCGATTTTTTCATTTTTTTCCTAATAAAAAATAACCCCATTATTATAATGTTATTATTATTCATTCGTACTGTCCCTTTTTTAAATTGCTAAAAGGGATAACAAAACTAAAAATGTAATATAAATAAATTATTTTTAGTAGTATTCATTAATTGCTCCAGAATTTCTCTATCTGAATATTAATTTCAATTTTTTTTTTGCAAAAGTAAAATTATTATAAAATTTCAAAATGTCTTAAGTGAGAATTTGGGGCTATAATTTTTTGAAAATAATTGGTTTTTGAAATTATAAAGTTAAATAAATATGTATATGGATATCGAATATAACAAATAACTTAGCACTCAATTTAATATAATTAAAGTGAACAAACTTTTTAAAGTAAAATCGAAAGAACATAAATAAAAATAATAAAAATTAATTTCATTTAGAATACTGTTATTACTAATTTAGTTGGTTAATTAATCAATAGTTTATTATATAAAAAAATCACATAAGTTTACAATATTTAGACCATGCGCCTATACGCCGAAATAAACATCGCTGCAGTTATGTACAGTATTATTAATGAAAAATCTTTTAAATAAAAAAATTAATAGATATTTTAAATAGAATATTAAATCTATATTGAGTTAAGAAATTAATAAAATTAAAATACTAAAAGTAAAATTGAGCTCACAGTGGCCTGAAAAGAAACGATGTTTTTTTTTTGGGGGGGGGGGGGGGGTGTTAAGCTAGTTTTCGAGTTATCCGCAACTTTTTTCTTGTTTTTATTTTTAGCACCTTAAATGATTTCTAAAATCAATTTTTTTTTTTGACAATAATTTTTGGTTTTAAAAATTATGTATCCCAATATTGATTTGGCTTAATTTAGTTACTTTTTGGATAAAATCTTACGGTTTTAAACCCCTAATTTGAAAGCTTTTAGCAATTATTTCCCCATTTTTAAACAACAATTTCATACTTTTTAAGAACCAAAAAACTAAAAAATACATATATATTTTTAAAATTAAAAAATTTAATAATAAAGCGTATTGAATTCAGGGAAATTGTTTAAAATGGATTGAAATCGTTCTCCATGAATTTTGTATTTTATGAGTTTCTAATTATTATTTTTATAATAAATAATTGATAAATTCAAATACAGCCACTAATCTTATTTAATATAAATAAAAATAATATTTCTTTTTACCTTGAAATGAGAAAGCCGAAAAAAGCAAATTATTTCAAATAAAAAATAATTAAAATTAAAAAATAATAATTAATCCGAAAACCTGGGCCCGTAGAAAAAGAACGAGGTAAGGCTACCCGGGTAAGGTTACCCAGGTAGCCTTACCCGGGTAACCTTACCCCCAGCTGCGGGTAAATTCGTAGTAAATGAATGTTACCCGGTTCTCCATTAACCAACCCCAAGCTGCGGGTAACCTTACCCGTTACCCGGTTCTTTTTCTGCGGGTAGCATTAAAATTAGTTTTTATTAAATTTAAAGGTATTTTTAAATAATAAAATTTATTTGAATTTTTCTATTCATTAGGTGACTAAAGGGCCCAAACCCGTGCAAAAAAAAAGTACAAATTTTTAACATTTCATAATTATATGAAAGATAAAAATTTTTAAATAAATTTTAGATCAATGGATAGAGCAAAGTTAGAAGTATTAATTATCAAAAGAGATTATTTTTGTAACTCTATTTTGGAATTTTTAATAAATTTGAAAGGATGGTTACCCTGGTCCAACCCTGGGTAAGAATCTTACCCGCAGCTGAGGGTAAGGTTACCCGTTACCCGATTCTTTTTCTGCGGGTAAAAAGTTACCCGCAGCTGAGGGTTAGGTTACCCGGGTAAGGTTACCCCCAACTCGGGGTTGCTCTTTTACTACGGGTAACGGGTAAGGTTACCCGCAGCTGAGGGTAACCTTACCCTTACCTCGTTCTTTTTCTACGGGCCCTGATATTACAAAGAAAAGACAGCAAAAAAAACAATAATTAAAATTAATTTATATCAAATCAAAAATTGATATTGATTGAAATTTAAAATAAAAATACAAATAAATATTATTTAAATTAATTAATAAGAGATGTCAGTCCATTATACAATTCAATTTGGCGAATACAGGTCATGGATTAAAAAAATTAATTTATTTTTGTTTTATTATATAAAATCTAATTAAAAAATTAAATAATTAAATTAATTAATTTTATAATGCAAAAATAATGTATTATTATTATACATAAATCTTAATGGTGCTATGTGACTTCGACAGTGGTTGATTTGGACAATGATTGATCTCGACAATGATTGATTTCGACAGTATCAGAAAAATTTAAAAAAATCAAGAGTATATTAAAAAGTGGAGCCTAAAACTGAAGTGATATGAACACGCTGAAAGATAATCAAAGGATCACAGTTTTCAAAATTGGTGTAAAAGACTTCTTTTTTTTTTGATCGGGAACAAAGGAAAAGCAAGTATGAATTATCTTAGATTTTTAATTGAACGATAAGGTGGTTTTTTATGTTTGAGTGAAGATTTTTTCCGCTTCTTTTTGAGCAGTCTGATTAGGCAAATTCACGAGAATGATAAAGTGGATTGAAATAATTTGTGGGTGTATGAAAATCCTATGTATTGGGATATATAAATATACTTTAAGAAAAAATAATCAGCTAATTTTCAGTAAAAATTTAAAATTTTTATCTTCTTGCGTCACAACTTTTTTTTAGGGTCCACTTTTGTTTTTTTTTAATTTCTCTGTACTGTCGAAATCAATCTCTGTCGAATGCACAATTTTTCTGATACTTTCGAAATCAACATCTGTCGAAATCACCTGGCACGATCTTAATGAATAAAAATATTTATAAATAGTATTTTTAAAGGAATAAGGCTGAAAATAAAAGGATGCCAAGGGCGAATCCAAGCTTATTTAGCTAAAATAAAGAACTTTAAAAAACAGCAAAAAGGTCTTTTATTTTTTGGCTTATTAGGGGTCATTTCAGTCCAATAAAATAATTAATAAATTAAAATATAGCCATTTTATATATTTAAATATTATAAGTATTCTCTTTTTTTATTCTTATAATGATTCGGAATAAATATTTTTAAAAAATTTTGTGTTATTTGATATTTATAGTTCATAAATTTAAAAAAATTATAAACCACATAAATTTAAATAATAAACAGAGAACCTAAGATTAAAAAAAAATCACTCACAGAGTCGAAAAAAAAACTAAAAATTTCCCATTATAATAAATATTCATATTTATGGAAAAAATGCATAAATAAAATATAAATTAAATAGCAACTTAAAAAGTAAAAAAAATTTGTTTGAGACCAAAAAATTTTAATTCTATTGATTGATTTAATTTAAATATCAAAGTTAAAATAAGCAAAAAAATTAGAAATTTGAAATTACTCGAAAAGACCCAAACATAAAGACCACACAACTAGATATACGAGAGAAAAACCCAAAAAAGCAAATATAAAAATGAAAATTAGCACTAATAAATAAAAAATAGAATAATTTTCAAAATTTATTAATCATAGATAAATACAAACAAATTTTTACGTATAAAACATATTAAAAAGCTAAGAATTTTATAATTTTATTACAAATATATAATTAAAACTGAAAAGGTTAATTACCACGATCATACAAATACAAAACCACAAAATAATCATGACTTAAAATAATGTAAATAAAAATAAGAATAGCCAATAGATTAATGAATATGATAAAAATTATTACAAAAATAAAGCATACTAATAATAGAAATTAATTATTAAAAAATAAAAACCAATCAATTTGGAGAATTGGTTTCGAGCGACTTTTTTTCACCTAAAAACACCTGACACGGGGGTTTGCACCTTTTTTGGCATTTTCTAACTTTAGCACCTATTTTGGCCTTTGCCCAGAAATTTCATAGCAGAATTTCAATAAAAACGTAAAATACACCCCTGAGAATCGACACAAAAACTTTCAGATACTCCTTTACGAAATAAGAAATTCATTATAGAATAATGCGTTAAAAAGAAAATATTAAAAAAAAATAAATTAATTAATAAATTAAACAGTGAAAATAATTGAAAAATAAATGAAAGAATAAAAAAGATGAGAAATGCGATAAAACATGAGAAGAACAAAAAAAAATAAAAGAAATTAACAATAATAACAAATTTTACATTTTGCTGTGGATAATAATTTGAAAGGAAATTTCAAAAGGAAAATAAGCAAAAAAGTTCGAAATGAATATAAAATTAAAATATTATTTAATTTATATATTTTTAAAATTTTCAAAAAATTTAACAATTAATAAATTAAATTCAGCTAAATTAGTGAAATGAAAGAAAAGGATAAAATTTTTTAATTTTTTACCTTAAATTTAAACATTGTAAAGAATCGCGTAATAATTCAGCTATCATTACAAAACAAATTCATACAAAGAATACGGAAATAAATATAAACTTCGACAGATTATATTTTATAAAATTATTATTTAAATCGTGACCAAGAAAAATTGTCAACATTGGAGTCTTGTAATCAGAAGCAAAAATATGACCAATAAAATGTGAAAGTCCAATGCTTTTCATTACTTTAAAGTGGTAAAAGGGTATTATTTTCAAAGAATTTTTATTGTTGACCTACGGCAAAAGGCATCATTAGCACTCCAAACTTTTGCCCAAAAACTAAGTATGAAAAAATAATTTAAAAAATTGTGTTATGGTCAGTATTAAGCTTCGAACGCGGTCGGTCAAAAATCCGTGATTAGGACTAATTCAAACATTGATAGTCTGTTTAGTTGTTATTCTTCTTCATTTTTCATATCTTTGATGAACCTAATAAATGTTGATTTTTAATGATTAAAAATAAAAAAAATTAATGCTTTAAGACTAGTGATTTTTTAAATTTTTCAATTTATTATTTTTATCGTTTGTTTTTAGTAAATCTTATTGATAATAGTGGAATTTTAATGAAGATAATATTTTTGACTGCGCGGCGCAAATGTCCATTTTTGCTAGGCGGCGCAAATATCGCGGCGCAAATGGAGCGGCGCAAATATCTGCGGCGCAACTGTCTGCGGCGCAAATGTCGCATCACGAATAACTTATTATTAGAAAATATAATTGTTGTAAATTTGTACAAATATTAAAATTTCATAATTTTTAAAAATAAAAAAGATTTAAATAAAATTGCAATTGTAATAATAGTCTCTAAAAGATATTTTTAAATTATAAAAAAAATAATTTTTATATATTTATTGCATTTTAATATATAACAAACAAATATAAAAAATATATAATTAAAAAATCATAAAATAAAATGCTTTATATCAATTATATATTAATTTTTTAATTATTTTATTTTAATTTTTAAAATTAATTTGAGAAAAATCTGAAGAAGAAATGTAAAGATAATTTTGAAGATAAAAAAAGCAACAGTTAAAATGAACACAAATAAAAAAATGAAATTTTAAAGGATAAATTCAAACATTATTAAATTATACAAAAAAAAAGAAATTTACTATAAAAATAAATTATTAAAAAAAAATTTGAATATGCAAAAATTGAATGTTATTATACTTATTCTATAATAATAATTATTAATTAATAATTAAAATTTATTTTTGATTACATATAAATTTATCGATAAAATTTCAAAATAAATTAAGATATTTAATTAAAAATTAAAAAAAAAACATAAAATTTTTAAAAGTCTTAGAAAGAACCACCAGCATTCATATATTATTAAACCGTGCTGGGTCGTTTCCTAAAAACTGCCAAGTTGTAGAAAAATAAAAAATTTAAAACATATAAATTCATAACTTTAAATCCTTAATAATTATATATAATTAAGGTTGTAAATTATATGGACTAAAAAACGCTAAATATGGACATAAAATATTGACTAAAAAAGCCCGAAATATGGACTAAAAAGCTCAAAAATGGCCAAATATGGACCAAAATATGGATTAAAAACTGCCAAAATATGTGTTTTAAACCCTCAAAAATTCAAAAAAAGGTTCATATATTGAATATTTGCTTAAATAAACTTTAAAAATACAATAAACAACCAAAAAATGGATTTAAAACATAAAAATACAAATTTTTTTATTGACGTCCGTTGTATAAAAACATCTCCAAGTTTGCAAATTAAAAAAAATTCTCATTTAAAAAAAGAAAAGTTCGCAAAAAAGTGATGAAAATATTTATTAAAAAATACCAAAATGACAACGAAACCTCAAATTTTTCGTATTTTTGGGGGGTGTACTTTTTAAATATTTCCAAAAATTCGATCTTGAGGGGTATATTTTTCGCTTTTTTTTGCATTTTTCTTGTGAAAATTAGCCAAAAATGGCCGAAATATGCTCTAAAAACAAAAAAAAAATGCCGAAATATGGATTTATTCCCGAAAACCCCCAAAATATGGATTTATATGGACTAAAAACTTTCAACAAATCAAAAAATTTTAATGCAGAAATGCTATTTTTGAACCCCTTTCTTCTTAGTATATGCGCAGAAAAAATATGTTTAATCCATATAATTTACAACCCTATATATAATGTATAAGTGAATATCAAACGAAGCTCAAACTAAGGACATTCATAAGTGAGAAAAATTGAAAAAATTGAATTGAATTTGGCAATTAAACATAAAAATGTACTTCTTATTATTTAAATCTTTAAAAATTATTAAACAATTTTTTAGGCTGTTAAAATTTTCAAAAATAAATTAATATTCTGTAAAATATTTATTACTTAGGGTGTAACATAAGTTTCCGCACAACTTTTTTTAAAGAATTTTTTTATGAATATAAATTAAAAAAAACACAATCATGATCCGAAATATCTGACATTATTATTGAGAATGAGTTTGCTATTTATCAGGCAAGAGATAAATCCCATTAGAAAAGTATTTAAGGAGTTAGAGTTGATAATGTAAAAATGGTCATTTTCGAGGTATGTAATTTTGATGGCTGATTTAAAGAAAATGAAAAGAGATACAGAGGCAGAGAAAACGTGAGTAAATAGAGCAAAATTATAACTATAAAAAATTATAAGAAAAAAATTTTATTACTTCAAAAATAAATTATTTGAAGGCCGAGTCTTAAAATGGTCTCTAAAAACGGCATTTTTCAAGACCATCAAATAACAAAATGTTTTAAAAGTGGTTTTGGAAATTCCAAATTTAATTAAACTAAGTAAATTGACCACGCTGAGTCCGAATATGGCCTTAGATTTGGTCTCTGGGTTCTCAACAAACCTGTACAGCTCCAACTTCATGCATGGGGTTGGAGCAGTACAAGCTCAGGGTTAAAAGATAGGTCAGATTAAAGGCCATATTCGGATTCTACTGGTCTAATTTGTAAAGAAAACCTTCTTTTTTGTTATATCAGGTTACTTTTTTGACCATAAAATATTCGAGAAGAATTAGTGGGCCAATTTTCAATTTTTGCATGGTCGGGAAAAAATACTAAAAGAATTGAATAAGCAAATAAAAAATGAAACAATGGCATGAAATGAAAGAAGACTTTCTGACGAACAAAAATAAAAAAGAATTATTAAATTAACTGCAGAAATTACGGAGTTATGAATTTTTGAATTTGTCCAAAAAAATTTGTGCGGAAACTTATGTTACACCCTATGTAATTATGCAGAAATTTCCGCTCTAAATATGCGCATTTAATAGCCAATTGTCATCATTCTTGGCCAAAAAACATCAGAAGGCTGCTACGGAAGATGAGAGTAAAATAATTAATTTAAACATACAATTCACAAAAATCCATAAATAATAATTTTAAAAGAAATAATAACGCGAGGGATTTTGTCTACAACAATAATAAATTTCATGAATTGTTAATAACCGAAAGTCAATAAGTCAGCATTAATTAATATTTATTTATTGGAATTCACTAAAAAATTGTCAGAAAATCAGAAAAACTATTTTAAAAATTCATATTTTCTGACTTATAAAATTCACGGGTTATGAAAAGTTATTGTCTTTTTTTTGGGTGCTTTATGTGAATCATGGATAAATTTATTATTTTCTGCCACTGGCGGATTTATATTATAATAAAAAAGATATTTTAATTGTGAAATGCAGTAATTAGTTAAATTTTATGCAAAATAATTATGGGAAAATCCTTCAGAATTAATAATTAATTTGGCATTACAAAGAAAAAGAAATGTTTTAAGGAATCGGTAGCCTAAAATTTAAGAGAAAATGATTTAAACTTAATATTTAAAATCAATTTAAATTAACGGAGAAAAAATGATAAGCAAAAATAATTCATTAGAGGAGAAAAAAGCGGGTGAAAAACTTAATGGATAATCAAAACAAATGTATATTTAAAAATATAAAGTAATAAAAATTTTTATAAAAAAAATGCCTTCACAATCATAATACGAAAGAGAGCAATGGGAAGAGATAAAAAAATAGAATTTAATTTATAATTCATCAAATTAAAAGACATTTAAAATAATACTTTTTGAGGCGAATGTCGATCATAATTTACAAATTCTAAATTGCTTTCAAACGATCTGAAATTCATAAATAAGAAATAATTTAATTTAAAAAAATAAATACACAATAAGAAATCATAAAATAAATTAATTAAAAAACGAAAAAAGAATTTATACCTGAAATGTTTGGATTTATTTATTAGTTAAAAATATTATTATTATATTTTTTAAATTCTATTTTGGTTTTTCTTTTTCTTCACTTTTTTAGCACTTTTTTACATTTTTCGTTTCCACACGAAAACTTGAATTTTCCGGTAAGTTAAAATTTACTTTTTTTCTTTATAATACTAAGTAATTAAGGTCGCGATTTTTAGTGACGATAAATCTCGAAATAGTAACTAAAATAGTGAGCAAAATGTCAAAATAGTGACAAAACAATGGCAAAAAGTCCGAAATAATGACGAATAGTGACATAATTTTTAGCCAAAAATTAAGCAAAACAATTTTTATTCACTAGTTGCACTAGCAAATGAGTAGGAAAAAAAAGTTTTCCACTAGAAATCGCGATCCTAGTAATAATGTTTAGAAAATGTCCATTTTCTTTTATCTCTTTTATTATTTCATCTTTAAAATCATGTGCAAATATTAATAAAAATAAAAAAACAATAAATAAATGGATTTCTCTTGATGCGAAAATAGAATTTATGCAAAATAAAAATTTATATAATTAAATTTTTAGTTGAAAAATTTAAATATAATTAACCGTAACTTAATAAAAAAAAATCATTAATTTAAATATCAAAGCATATGAATAAATATAATGACTAACATATTTAAAATTTTATTTGGTATTTTTAAAATTTTAAACAGAAATATTAAATCAAATTACAAAAAACGTAATTTTTCACTTCAAAAACTTTATTAGTTACAATATTAAATGTAATTTATAAATGCAATTATATTTTATAACAAATTACAAAATAAATAAATAAAAGCATGAGGATAAATGAATCATGCCACGAGATAATTGAAGATCAACAAATCCAGAAATTAATACTCTAATTGGACGACAGCGAATTGTTTATCACAGAATAAGAGCCGCTGAACAATTAAATTAAAACAAAACTTCAAAAATTGATATATATTTACTAGGTAAATAATAAATGATTTAAATTATCCATTCATATTTAAAAAACTTTTGCATAATTCATAAAAAATTCTCAAATTAAAAAAAATTAAAGATTAAAAAAAACAATTTTTTCAAATAAACTTAAATAAGATCTCAAGATTAAATTTTCTGATCATCAATTACTAAAAAGACAAAATTTATAAAACCAGTGGATAATCGTGATTGAAATTAATATTAATAAGATTAAAAATAATAAATAAATTAAATTATTTAATAAAATAAACATTTAATTCCATGAATACCTCACTCCCTAGAGCACATTTCTTTATGGGAAGCATGAGAAAAAACACAAATTGGATCTGAAAATTTTATACTATTCAATTATCTTTACTATTTATTCAAGCAAATTATTCAATAAATAAATAAACAAATTTACCATTAAATTTTAAACAGTATGACACTATTGTAATTTATAAAAATATAAAATTAATCTTTCATGGTCATTCATCATTTAAAACAAAATTAATTTAAAATAAAATTTAAATTTTTCAGAAGAAATAATTAATTCAAATTTTAATATTATTTTTAGAATAAAATGTTTATGATTTACTTACTTTTAGGCTCGTCCAATCGATTGGCAGAAACGGACAAAAAGATACGGGAATATCAAGTTTAAATTGAAAAATAAGAAATAAATTATTCATCATTCTTTGTTATAACTTTCTAAAAAATGCTAATTAATGCCTGTTTATTTAGCCAAAATTAAACAATTATAGAAAATATTAACATAAATGTCATTAGAAATACAAATAGAAAAATAAAATAAAATCAGGAATATAAAACTCTGAGCACTTTAATCATTAAAATATTAAAACAATATCATATAATTAATAAAAAATAAAATTATAAAAATATAAAAACACAAACTTTCGAGATTGCCATTGCAAATTTAAAACTAAGATATAAATAAAATATTTGCGCTAATTAACAATAGTGTTATCCAGGATGGGATCAATTGGATTATTTGCTGTTGAAAAACGACCTTTTTTTAAATTAGATATATTACGAGAAATATATAATATTGAAAAAGGAGCACTAATTTTTGACATTGAGTAAAATTTCAAAAAATAAGGTAAAATGGGGATTCGACCGTGCCAAATTGAAGCCGCAGAGAAAATTTCTTAAAATTTAATGTATTTTGTTAAAAAATTGAATATATTTTTTTATACCCAATATACAAGTAACTAAGTTAAATATTTACAAAATGATAATTAACAAATTCATTTAATTTTTAAAATAAGTTTTAAGAATCTTTATAATTTGGCCATTTATTGTCAGTTTAAATGAACAACAATATTATTAAAAAGTTTACTAAGCTTATCTAAATAAATTTAGTCGTAAAAAGGTTCGAATAAAAAAACAGTAATAATTTTATTAAATGCATGTATATTAGTTGCTCATAAACTCCATTAATTAAATGTTAAACCTGAAATTAACCATAAAATTGAAGTAGATGGCTAAAATAATAATGAAAATTTTAAATTAGTTTTATGATAGATTGCATGAATCAATAATGCAAATACCATATAAGATATCTTTTATATTAAAATTGAATCATGTAAAAAACAAAAATCAGTATCAAAACAATCATCTATTTAAATTACAATTGTAATGTAAATCTTTCTGCTCTCGACTAAAAATAAATGCATAGACATTGATAGATAAATTGTTTATTAAAATATTTCAATTTTGCCTTCTTATATCTAGATAAGTCAGATTAAAGATGAAGATTTTGAATTAATAATAAGAAATTTTAATTGAAACCCAACTGCACAGCTACGAAGTAGGATTAATCAAACAACGAAAGCTGTGGCGGCGACACGACGATTTATGAGTAATAACTCGGTATTTTACCCAAAATGTCTTTTGACTTTGAATAATATAAAAAAATACTAATTTAAATATAAAGGATATACGTAAAAAGAGACAAAATTATTGCCGAAGAAGGGAGCGGAGACACTAACCTAAAAAACATAGAAGTAATCAAATAAAAAAAAGATTAGAAAAAAAATTAAATTTCTACAGATTTATAATTTTTTGAAAAGGATAAGTTAAAAACAAACCTTTAAAAAATCAACGATTAAGAAATAACTTACGCAATGACCTGGAGAATTGAATTATTTAAAAAAAATAAATTAATCTTATTTAAAATATTAAATGAAAATATAAATTAAAATGAATACAAAATGAATTGCCGAACTCAAGAGTAAAGTTGGTAATAAATTCCACAAGGTATTTTACCATTTAAGAAACATGGATTAGGCAAGAGTTTAAAAAAAATTAAAAATTCTAATATTGATTTAATTAAAATCAATATATGATCGAAAAATTGTGTAATAAAATATTTTAAAAATCTCTTTTCAAAAAACAAATTTAATTAACAAAGTTTAAAATTATTAAAAAAAAATCATAAAACCAATGAATTGTTCCATTCGAATTGGGACAAATTTATCTGCTAAATCTATTGCAAAAATTTGCCTGAAAAGGAAATATTTTAAAATTAGAATTAATTTAAACTTATAAAAATGACATGATTATTTTTGTGCAATATTAACTATGTCAACTTGATTAAGCGCTTGATGAATTATCAAAGACAAAATTTATGAAAATTAAACGAAAAATATTGCATGAAAATATTAGTAATGTGATAATTTAAAATGAACGAAATAACAACCCAATAAATAGAACAGTTAAAATTTATAAATATGTTAGTTTATGTCTCTATACAAATTTTAAACGTTAAATTTAAATTTCTTGCTAATAAAATAATAAAGCATAGTTGGCTTTTTTAAAAAACTAAGAATATTCAAATAATGTTCTAATAAAAAGATTAAATCTGCAGTATTGAGCAAAGCTGGAAGAAAAGAAAATTTATTTAAATTAAATTAAGATTTATTTTAAAAATGAGTCATTTATTGTTCTTGTGGCGTAGTGGTTAATTTCTTGGATTCTGATCCTTCTTTATTCGAAATTTAAAAAATTTTTAAAGCATATTTTATTTTTTGGGGATTTGAATGCATAGATTAAAATATATTTAAAAGTTTTATAAATTCAGCATTTTATTATCCAATTACTACGCGATAAGAATTAGAACAGCTTGTTATTTGTTATGTGAAAAATTTGGCTTTTCTCAAGAATAAAGAAAGAATACCAAATCCTTAAATATTAAGAGAAATAATAAAAAACAATTAATTAAACAAAATCTTTAATTTAAATTAACAGAATTCGATATAAAAAATACATAAACAATAATAATATTTTTAAGAGGTTAAAAAAATATTTTTTCTCAAACAAAGCAAAAAATAAATTAAATTTTTCTTTGCAAAATTAAGTTTTATAAAAGTTAAACAATTGGTATCAGTTGCGATTGCGAATCTGGGGTCTAATGCGAGACGAGATGGATGTAAGAAAAATAAACAAATGAAAAATATGTGGTAATATTTATATATTTACTGAATCAATTAAATTAAATCGGATAATTATTTTATAATGAAAAATTATTACAATGTGTTAAAGTTTTAATAATGCTAATTTAAGTTTTTAGGAAGGTGAATTGATCTAAAATTTAAAAAAATATGTGAATCGCCATAGAATACTTGTAATAAAGTGAATACGGATTTCTTCAAACTTAATTAAATTGCAAAAGAAAAAATTAAAAATATTCGAAGCAATAATTAATCTTTGTTAGATATGCCGATAAAGCAAATGTCTATTTATTAAGACCAAAATTAAAATATTGAAAGAAATTTTAATAAGTTCATTAAAAATACTAATAAAAAAATAGATTTACAAAATACATTAAAAATGTATTATAATCAAAAGATCGAATATTATAAAATTAAATCATCAAAAAAATCATTTAAAAATCTTTGCGAATATATATATCTTTTCAATAATTCATTAAATGACATGTAAACCTTTCATAAGTGAATTAAACTTACTTCACTGCATGAAGAATGGTGAAAATATATGAATAATAAATATGTTAAAGAAATAAAATAAAATACAATTTACAAATTAACAAAAACGCAACTTAAAGATTAAACATTATTAAAATAATCATTAA
>SIJG01000030.1:165491-177569 GCA_023374025.1 Heterodera schachtii
ATTCAATTTTATAAATTGCAAGATAATTATTTTTAATGTGATAAATAAAATTTGCTTTCATTCAAATCGGTCGTATTTCGGATCTATAGTCAATTGGTCGGGTATATGCATTATTTTTTGAAATAAGCATTTATCAGCTGGCGGTTTTTGTTTGAAAGATGACTGTAGACATGCTATATTATTAAAAAAATATTTGTATTTCTTTATTTTTAATAATTATATGTTATCGTAATCATAACGAATGTCTGTTTTAATATTTTTTTTTTGTATTTTATTTTAATTAATTGTTTTAAAATAAGAATTATTCATTCAACTTTATTAAAACAATTAAAAGAAATAATTATTCATCATCTTGGTAAATTTATTTCGCATTGTATTAAATTATGTAAATTCTAAATTTTATCATTTCTAAAAAAATTAAAGAACACTTGCACATATAATTTGTTCTAATATAAAATAGTTAAATTAACTTTAATATTTTCCTATTTATTAAACTCTATAATTTCAGATGCAATTAAACAAAAAATGAAAAAATATTAATTCTATTTACATATTGGCATATGCAATTGATTTAAGGAAATTTAAAATTGATATTAGATTTATATATTATTTTTTCATTTAATATTCTTTCTTAAACATATTATTTATATATTTTCAAATTTAATTTTCATTATAGTATATTTAATACATCTGTTTAAATATATATTTTATAAATATAAATTTAAATTTGCTTTATATTTTTCATTATTATGCATATATTTAAAATATTTGCCGTATTATTTAGGCAAACTTGTTAAATATTTAATGCGCTTTTTATTTGGAGTTAATTTTTCACAACTAAATACCTTTTCTTAAAGGTTTTGGCGAAAATTCTTGTTTTTTGCCATTACCTTTAAAAAATATGAAAATTAATAAAACAATCTAATTCCGTTATAAACATTTTCCAAATTTTTAACTCACATAAATTTTGGAAATACAAATAAATAAAAATGATTTTTAATTTCTTAACAAAAATAATGAATTATTTACCTCACAAATTATAATTTCCTTTCCTTTCGGCACCGCCAGACTCGGCACATCTTTTAATTTGATTTTAAAAGTGCTTCTAAAAGAGTTTGGTTAATAAAAACTGTGCAAAATTTTGAAATTATTCCAACACAGCTATGAATTGTCCATATTTTTCTCCCAATTTTTTCCCATATTTCGGGATTTTTTGCCTCAAAAAATCATGCCAAGCTTTTGTTCTGATCCTAATTCATAATATTTTTGAGTATCCTCAGTTGGTTTAAAATGGTAATAAGAGTAAACTTTTATTAACAATTATAGCATTATAAATCTATTTAATTTTTATTAAAATTCACATTAAAGATCATTTAAGATTTTTGGCTCGACTATTGCTGTATTTGAAAGGTGTTACGTGTTACGGATCAGATAAAAAATTTTTACTTGTATTTTTATCTTCTTCGTTAATTTTAAGTTTTGGTTTAAATTTTTTAAATTTAATGTTTTCAATAATTAGTATTTATCTGATAGTTTGTATTAATTTATTATAAATTAATCTTGCATCGTACGAGCTAATGCGAAGAATGAGTAAGTTGGCTAAGCTTTTAATTATTAAAAATTAAATAATTTTGAATTTCATAAAATTCGAATTTATGAACAAAACATTTAATTGTTTAACTATATTTTTAAATTAGTTTTTCCCATCAATAAAATTTTATTTAGTTTCAAAAATAATATTTTTTTTTCATAATTGTTTTTTGAAAAGGATTTAAATTTATTAAATCTTTTTCGAATAAACATTTTTCGTGCACTTTCATAACAGGGATATGTTGAGCGTTTTCTTGTTCGATTTTTTTAAACCGTGACATATATAAAAATTGTTTGATTTAATTAAATTTCACAACAACCAAAAATAAATAAAACATTTCTTTCCTTTTTAAAACAGCCAAAAATCAAAAAAAGGTTGTTTCTTTTAGATAGAATTTTTTTCAAATTTTCTAACGGCGCGCCTTTCTGCAACGCCGAAACCCCTTCTTCAAAGACATTTAACCCCGCCCTAAGCAATCTCTTGTAATTAGCAAAAAATGGAATTTTTATTAGTTAATAAATTCATTAAAATATACTGAAAATATATTTAGGCCAGAAATTCTTATTTTATTTCAAGAACCTCACCATTTTCAATGATGCGATTTCAACTTACTCACATAAAATCATTTAAGCTTTACCTCGAAAACAACATGAAAAATGTTAATTTGCAACTAAAACAATGAAAATTTTTGCGATTTTTTCTCTCATCCGCCAAAGGCTTAAATGAAACTAAAATGAGAGAGTGGCGTAGGGAGTGAACGGAAGGGGCGGTCCCTCCCTCTGATTGGTTGAACCCATAGCACCTTACAGTACTACACACATATTCTAATATTTCAATAAATAACGAATTATAATTGCTGAATTATTATTTTTTAATGTAACTGGGTAAAAATTTTGTTATTTTTAATTAATATTCAATTAATTTTACGAATTTTTTTGATAATTTAAATATTTTTTATGACAGTAGCAAAGACATTTTTCAATCGTTCTCGTCCCCAACGCAAAAGTCGATCAAGGATTGAATTTGTTCGCTATTTAAATTTCTTCGTGTCATACTAGGGTTCCTCCCCGAGCCCTCGGGGGGCAAAATGTCGGGGGCCGGGTCGGGGGGAGCTCAATTGTCGGGGGTCGGGGACCCCGATCGGGTAGTGATCAACGAAATTTTTTAACGAAAAACTCATTTTTTTTAAATTCTCGTAAATCTTCCTTTTTTTCACTTTAATCATCTGATTTCGTTAGCGCCAGCAAGAGTGAGTCCAAGCTAGTCTTTAAACCAGGGGCTTCCATTTGTTCTTATTTTTAAGAATTTCTAATTTTGGGGTAGCGACGAAAATTGTTTTAATTTCTTAAATATATTTATAATTTTGAAATTTTATGGCATAATGTCACTAGTTTTCAAGAAATTTTAAGGTCTGCCGCAAAAACTTTTTGATTTTTTGATCCCGAATTTACTGAAATTTGTCCTTATTAAAAAGCAAAAAGTAGAAAAAAAAGATTTTCTTATTTTCAGGCTTCACCTAAACTTTTTAAATTTTTTCTGATTAATGTTTTATTTCGCTGGTTTTTGAGAAAAAAATTGGGGGACCGGCGGTGCCGATAGACGCCGCCGGAAACTTTTTCGTAATTTTTAATGAATTTTATTAAGGAAATTTGTTCAAAATCTCAAAATTTTTCAATATTTCCCGCCTTCGTGGATGAATTAATTTTTAAATTTTTAAAATGCTCGGAGTCCCCAATCCCCCGAAATAGTGTCGGGGGGTCGGGGGGCAAAAAGTCGGGGGTCGGGGACCTCGGGGGACGACATGTCGGGGGGTCGGGTCGGGGGATCGGTCCAAAAAACATCTCGGGTCGGGTCGGGGGTCGGGGGGCTCGGGGTCGGGGAGGAACGCTATGTCATACTAATAAAAATGTGATTTTTATTCTTACTTGCATTTTATAAAATAATAATTGATTACATTCTCTGTGTTTGCATGATTTAAAAATTATTATAAAATAAATATTGATTAATTATTTTATTTTTAAATTAACTAACACATAAAATTGAATAAATAATTTTAATTGACCTTACTTATCAATTAAATATATTAAATTTTGTAAGTTTATATTATACATGAAATAATTTGTAAAATCGAGGAACTTTTAGTTCAGCGCTTTTTATTGTTTTTAACTCATAAATAAAAAATTTTATTTAATTCTTTTAAATATTTTTTCAATAATTCACAAAATACTATTAATTATTTTTTAATTAATAAGTTGTATTTTATACACAGGGTTTACACTTGACAATTCGGCGGTTTTTTGCCATTATCATATTTTGAAAAAAAAAGTTATTTGCTGCAAATTTATTTTATTAATTCTTTTCAAAATAATTGTTATATTAAAAGGTATTTAATTAATCATTTAATATCACACTTCGTTTGACTATGAGAAATTGAACCTAGACAAGTGCAATAGTCACTATAAAGATAAAAGGATTAATATTTTTATCTTAAAATGAATTTTTTGAAATGATAAATTTATCATACAATTAAAAGAAAAATTTTTTTATTGACGTTTTTTATTTAACAAAATATATAAAACTTAATAAAAAGCATCTTATTCTAGTTATATTTTAATTTAATTATTTATATTTTAGCGGCTTTCGGTTCTAAAAACAGGCGCAAATTTTAGGCATTTGCCTATCAATCCCAATCCTAATAATTAAATATATTAATTAAAACATTATAAATCCAATGATATAAGAGATGAAATTTTATTTTATATTAAATAAATGTATTCTTCTAGACGAGATTAAGACTTATAAAATATAAATTTATCTCTTCAACCAGTATAAATAAATAAATAACAATTTATATGATTATTAGTAGGGCGTGTAATTATATGGATATAAAATCACGAAATATTGCCATAAAATATGGACAACAAATCTCAAAATATGGACATAAATTTTTCCAAATTTAGGGTATACTTTCTCAAAATTTTTACGAAAAATCAAGCAAATTTTCGCTTTTTTCTTATTTTTGACATAAATTTATAAATTTTGAAATTTATACAATAGTTTCGATAAAATTTTGACAAAAAAAGTTTTTTCTGAAAAATTTTCCGGTCTTTCGGGTCAAAAATCCCAATTTTGCTGATAGGGGCCGTTCTAATAGAGGTTTTTTGAAAAAAATGCCAAAATATGGACATAAAATATGGATAAAAATGCCAAAATATGGAAAAATATGGAAATATGGGCATAAATCGCGAAATATGGAAAAATATGGAAAAAATGGATATAGAAATACATCCTAGAAGCTGCAAACCAAGCTAAAAACATGTTTTTCGTGCGTTTCAGGCCTCCAATAGTCCAGGAAAAAAATATGGATTTCCATATAATTACACGCCCTAATTATTAGCAGTAAATAATTATTGAATTTTTAAAATTTTTTTTTAACAAAATTCATGAAAAATCCCAAAAAATTTTCCCGTCGACGACAGGGGTGGGGCGAAACCGCGACCCGCGGATTTTGGCCAGGCGAATTTATGTAAAAAAAAAAAAAGTGATCGGAATATTTTGGAATTTGGCAACATATGGACTCTCCTATGATCTACCGTATTGCAAAATTTCAGAGTTTAGCTCCTGCGTAAAACTTTTTTACATAATCCGCCTGACCAAAATCCACGGCCGCGGATTGCGGTTTCGCCCCACCCCTATTCGGCCCATGCCGGCGCCGCCAAACTCCCCGCCTAAAAAAAGAAACTTTTTTTTAAAAAATGCCGCAAAAAACGCCGTTTGACTGTAAAAATGGTCGCCAATTGTCTCAAAACCGCGATTGTTTTTTGGTGAAAGTTTGTTTACAAATCAGAAAGAAATTATAAAAAAATTTCCGGTGGTGCCTATCGGCACCACCGGATCCCCATGTTCCCCCCCCCCAAAAAAAAAAATTTTTTTTTGGAAAAAGTGCGTAAAAAAAGCGTTTTTAAAAGCAAAAAAAGGCCGTCATTTTGATGTTGAGACTCCTACTCAAAAATTTTGTTTGAGCCACCCTTTTTTTACGTGTTTATGATCTTAAAAAATACATTTAAATTAATCGATTCCGAGTCGAGAAATTTCTCTGGTGTTTTGGGTCTCGGTTCTCGTATCGTTTCCCGGGGTCATTTCACGGTCTCGTTTCTTGGTTCCCGGTAAAAATCACTTCTCGCCCATCTCTCCTAACAAAGGAATAAAAAATATTAGATCAAAAAAAAAGTAAATAAGGGTAGACAAATTTGAATCATAGTTGCCAAAAAATTACTTTAAATTTTATTTTGGGATTACAAATAAGAGTTTGATTTACAATTCTTATATTATTCTTACGAATAAATTATTAATAATTAATCAAATAGAAATACAGAAAACTCAAAAAAAACTTAATTTAAAAACGAAAAAGTAAAAAATAAATAAACAATATAAATACATTTACATTTTGTTTTATTGATTTTATAAAAATTAATAAAGAATATCATAAATTAAAAACGAAAAAAAGTAAATAATATCCCTTTCAATTAATTTATTGTAAACTAAAACAAAACAAAATATTTATTAAAATGATAATTGTTATCTTACTGAGATATCTACTATCAAAAATCAATTAAATTGAATACACAGAAGTTTGAATCAATAAATGAGTGCAGAAAATAACTCATTTATAAAAAAAATTTAATATTGAAATAAAAACAAATATATATAATTCGAAAACATTTTTAATTTTAAACCATTTTCAATTAAGGCTATTAAAATTACTAATAATTAAAATTAAATTTTATTTTATTTCTTAATAGATATTTTATATAAATTCGTTAAGGATAAACAATTGATTCAGAAAAAAATACAAAAATAAGCGTGCGCAACTACAAAGCAACAGGTGTCAAAGCCTAACTTGGAAAATAAAACACGCCAAGATGTCAAGATTAATTGAATTTAAAAAGCTACAAATATTTTTTAATTAATATTTTAGTGAAATTTCTCAACAGATTTTATTCAAGGAATGACCAAAAATGTCAATTCTTGGTCAAATGGTCTTTCATCAAAATTTTCTAACAAAATGAAAATCATGAAAAATCTTTAAATTTTTTGCATAATATTGCCAAAAATAAGTTGGCATTTAGTGCGGGTTCCTTTCTTATAAATAAATTTTTTACTGATTAATATCATTACCGACGATAAAATTTATTTTTGCAATTTTTGAACTTTTTCTAAATATTATATCAATTCTTTAATCGATCTTCAATTCTAAAATACCAATAACAAAAATTTAAGCATTTAAAAAATGACTTGAGTTAAGTCTAAAAAGGGACAAGATTAGTTAAATTTTGCAATAACAAATAAAATTATTTTATTTGCAAAAAATAAAAAGCATTTAAAAATAGTACCAAAGTTATAGAAAAATTTATTTCCTTACAAAATTATAACAGACACATCCCTTTGGGTTCTTATAAGAATGCTAATATAGCAAATATATATTAAGTTAAAATAAATAAATATAGAAATAATGTATTGCATGAATTACCGATTTTTCCAATAGCTTAACTTTTAGAAAAAAAATTTTTTTTAATTATTAGCGACCTGTTTTGAGTACCAAATTCAGATTGGCTGAAATAAAAATCAACAAGAGGTGAAAGGGAGATATTTTGGTTCATAAGTTTAATTAATTAATTTTATTATTAAAGCTATCATAATTTGGATGAAATTTAAAAATCATTTTATTTAACGCGTAAATTTATAAAAAATATTTCTCGAATTTAAGACTAAATAAAATGAATAACGAAGAATTGTTTAATTGAATAAATTTAACTGAATTGCATTTCTTATATTATTAATTTATTAATGACTTTTTGTTATATATTTTCCGAATCAAAAAAAAAAACAAAAATTACTTTTAATAAAATATTTTATTCAAAATTTATAATATCTATATCAACATGTATAAAAAATCCAAAAAAATAATTAGTTAAAAAAAACTATCGAAATAATTTTAAAAAAATTATGGATATTCATCAGTAACAACAAAAAATGTAAAAGATAACATTGCATTCCGAATTTGATAATGTAAGCATTTTGGATGCAGAGAATATTGAACAATTGCGAATAAATTATCTATCGTTAAAAATAAAATTAGAAAATAATTTAAATTAATAAATAATTTATGAATTATGAAATTAAAAAATAAATGATTTTTTTTAATTATATGAAATTTTACAACCGACAGAAACTAAAGAAAGCAAAACTGAGATTATTCGTCAAAAAATAATGATTAAAATTATAAATGTTAAAAAAAAACAATAAATAAAGAACATTAATATTTAAAAATATTTAATTTTAGTAAAAATTAAATACAAAACTTTTTAAGGAAATTCTAAATTATAATTCCTTATAAAATATATAACCTGCAATAATAATAAAACATAAAAAGCTTATAAGTAAATTAATTTTAACCTTATTTACCAAAATTTACATTTTAATTATAAATTTACAAAAGGAAATTTTTTTTATAAACCAATAAAAACAATTTATAAACGGCAAACGTAGCTACGCCGAGCACGGCTGAATCGGATACTGCATGAAAATTTACTTGCTTAAGCAAATTTTTTAAAATGAGAAATCAAATTTTGAGAAATTTCTAATCCTTTGCGTAATTAAATTCGAGTAAGTTATAATAGCTAAAAAAAATAGTTTTAATAACCTTTGATTTTAAATAAAAATACTTTTTTTTTTATTGCCATATACAAAATTTTCAAGGAGCTGATTCTTCGAAGAAAAAGAATGGACAGATTAAATGATTTTAACTTTGAAAATACGAAATTATAATATTTAAAAATAATTTAAAAGCAGCAAATAATTTATTAAAATAAAAGTGAAAAAAACAGAAAAAAACCCAACACAAATATTTTAACTAAAATTTAAGAAACATTAATAATCAATTTTTCGTAAATCAATTTTGAAATATTAAACAATTTTTGAAGATAAATTTAAATATATTTTATTAATGATAAAATTTTCATTTATTTGCAAAATGATTGATTTGCTAATGAATTTCAGACCCAAGTTCAGATTTTTCTTTTGTTAAATTGCAAAAGAATTAATTAAAAATATTATTAGAATATAAATTATAATTTTTTCATTTATTAATTCATTCATATTTTTTTCATTCGATATAATCGCCGCTTTTTATATTATTACAAAGATTTTTTGTATTGAAATTTTAAGTTTTGTTGCTACTTCAAATAAATAACAAAAAAACGTTTTCAAATAATTATTTTATTTTTCTTTATTATATATAAATTAAATTTAATTATTTGATTTTTATTCAGTGAACAAAAAATTGGGTAAACCATTTTAATTTATTAAAAACAAAAAAAAATATTTGTTTATTTTCTTATTAGCGAATAATGTCAAAAGAATAAAACAATTTATAATTTAGTTTAAAAGCTGAAAAAAATAATTACCTCCAAAATTATAAATTTTATAAAAAATGAACAATTAAAAAAGATTTCTTTATAATTTTCAAATTCAAATATAAATGAAAATAGAAAAATAACGAAAATATTATGCATTCCTTTGAATTAATGAGAAATAATTTAAAAAAGAAAAATATTTATTTTTTTTATATGGTGAGATAAACGCAAAAAAATCACAATTTCTTTGAACAATTTACGATTTAGAGCGACTTTTTAGCAATTATATTTTTACAGTTTTTGTTCATAACTTAGCTTAAATGAAACCAAATTTTTATTTCTTTTTATCATTCGATACCAGTCTAACAAATTTCAAAAAATTTCATTAAATTTCAAAAGTACTGATCCAGATGAATGCAAAAAAGATTTGTTTTTCGAGTATTTTTCATGCATTTGGCTTTAAAAATAAAAAATTTTCCACTTGAGATCAAATAGTTTTCTCCTTTATTTAACAATATATTTTAATATTATGAATTAATTTTATTATTTATTTTTTTTACAAATATTTAATATTTTAATCTCATGTCGAATAACAAGTTAATCTCAATTTGTTTATGGTATAACTTTTTTTTATAAATAAAATTAATTATGTTTATTAAAAATTACTTACATGATATTTTATTCAGTTTAATGAAACATAAGCCCTTTTTTATTTATTTTTCAGATTATTTTACTATGATTTTTTTGGATTAAATTCAATTTTATATTTAATATTTTTATTACAATAATTGTGATTAAAATAAGTTAAAATATATTGTTATCCTCCATTAAGTATTCCGTTGTAAAAAAAATAATATATATATAAAATATAATATAATTTTAGCATTTCTAGATATTATTTAATTCTTGAAATTAAAAATATATTTTATCAAAATTATACTATTTTCTTTATTCATTATATTAATTTGTCTTTTATATTTTTTATTTCATTTAATTCAATTGTTTGCATTCTTTATTAATATTGTTTTATTGCTTAATTAAATAATTTTATTGAGAGAATGAATTTCATTGTTTTTGGATGACGGATGACCTTTTCTCAAATTTTATAAAATATTGTTTTTATTTCATTTATATATTTTTTAAATTCTTTAAACTTGCCAATTCGCGGCTTTTTTTATTATTAATTGGGTCTGTTACTAATTTTCCTTTAAGCTAAAAATTTCATCTATTAATTATTTTTGATTTATGGCTTTTTGGCTTTCAAAGAATTTGAGTTGAGTTGTTATTTAATTGTTGTATATTTTGGTGTTTATTTAGAAAAAATTACTGCAGATAAATCCATATTCATAATGCTAAGGATTAAAATCCGTATTCATAAAATGTTGCTCTCTTCACAAAAAAATCGTATCATTAGCTGCAGATACCCTTGGTATTCATAATGCTAAGGATAGGGTAGCGGCTGCCTAGCTGCAGCTAAAATTCCCTATACTCATCGAGGTGTGGATAGTTGCGATAGAAATGTCAATTAAAGTCACATAAATAAGTTTAAAAATTGTACAAAATAATTTTTAATACTCTAAAAAAATTTGGTTTAAATTTTATGGTGTTTGAAAAAAAATCGAAAATTCGAAATTTTCGACCCTTCGAGTTCGGTTTAGGAATTGGTTGAAAAAAATGTCAGATTCATGATCAGCGACCCAGAAAACCCTCAAAAATAAATTTTTACGATTTTTGATAACAAAAAATTTTGCTAACCAAATATGACTTGGAAAATTCCTCTTGAGCGATAGAAAAGAAAAAAAGATGTTAAGAGCTTTCAAATGGTACCAAATTTGTCGGGATTCGATCGTTAAAAAAAAGTTAGAGTGCAAAATCTCTCAATTTTTCGAGTTTTAAACAGGTTCAAAAACCGTTTTTTTTTTGGCATTTTCGCTACTCGAGACATATTTTTCTATGCTTAGCTTCTTGAGACGAATCGATTGGTATATCATTTGACCCTTTTTTTCACGGGGCGTTCATTACAGTTCACCCTTTTCTTTTTACATAATGATAATATTAAACAATTCTATAAATTTTTCATTGTGCATTTTTAAATTTTTTATTTACACTTGGTTTACTCTTCATGCAAATTTTTTGAGTAAAAAATTGTAAAAAAAAATACTAGAATAAGTAAAATATTTAATTAATTAAGAATACTACAATGTTAAATTTTTTGATTTTAAAATTTAATAAATACACGAAATAATTGCAAAAAAAAATTTATATTAAATTTAAATCTTTGATAATAATTTCATATTTTGATTTTAGTTAATAACGACTATGTTAACATTATTTTATTTTGTTGATTTTATTGCATAAACTTGCATAATAAACAAATACGTTTTCGTCCCATTATAAAATTAATCATTTTTTACAACAAATAAGTGACTAAGTTTTTCATTAATTATTATAAAAATAAATGTTATTTTAAATTCAAATTCTTTTGAATTAATTATGCATTATTTTAATTATTTATATATATTTAATCATTTTTTTAGAAATAAATTAAAAATGATTGATATATGTTTTATTTATTTTTACTTTATCGAATTTGATTTTTCTACTCTTGACTGTAATCGTCTCTTTCGTGTTTTTGACGATGATTTGGAGCAATTATAATATTTTTGCTTTGCTTTAATTTAAAAACCATTTTTCATTTTTTTTAATCGTAATTATAATTGTTTTTTCATATTTTAAATCTATTGTTTAATTTAAAGAACCAATTTTCTGTAAATTCTCAGCATTTATTTTGATTACTTTAGTATTTCAATTATTTCCGGCTATTTTGTATATAAGGTTTAATAGTTTAAATAAAATAAAATTATTTTCGTTAAAACATTTATTTATGGCTATTTTTTTTATAATAAAAGATTAATCTATTCCAATTTTTAATTTTTAATTTAGTCTCTTTAATGAGAATTATTGACTTTCCTTTTTATTTTTATTTATTAAATTATCATTAATTAATTTTTTTTATCGTTTAAAATAAATTAGAATTAGAATTTTATTATAATTACAATTAAAAAAAATATT
>SIJG01000030.1:196774-222695 GCA_023374025.1 Heterodera schachtii
TTGTGGACAACTACAGAGACCGAGTCAAAAGAAACTTCGATCGAGGCACTTGGAAAAGGTCATTCGACATTGGCCAGAAGATTTTCGCCAGGAATTTCCGCGACGGAACCAAGTGGATGGAAGGCGAAATTGTACGCCAAATTTCACCATCACTTTTTCTCGTCAGAACTAAAAGAGGAATTTGGAAAAGGCACTTAGATCAGCTTAAATCCAACGAAACGGAAACGGACAGCGAAAGTGCCGAAACCGATTCAAATTCGTCACTGGCAGAACAAGCTGAGATGGACACCGATGGTGGAAATCAGCCGGACATTGATGCGCAAGATGAACCGCAAAATGTGCCGACGAATGATCAAGAGGAGCTCAGACGATCGAGCAGACAGCGTAAGCCGAGAACCATTTTCGATCCGAGTCGATGAACCGATTGAATTGGTGGGGAGGAGATGTCGTGTATGAGGACTTATTTGATGGGACTCAATTGGACATTTCATATTTCCCTCTTAATCCCCAACTGTCATTGCTGTCTATTTAAATGTTGTCTTTCCCTCTTTCTCCCCGCAGTCTTCACAGTCATTTCTTCATTTATCATTTTTGTTCTCCATCATCAACTTTGACCTCCGCATATATTTTGTTAATTTCTTCACTGCAAATAAATCAATTCATTTGGCTGTTGAGTCGGACACAACAGAACCCTAATAAATAAGAGCATAAAAGACTAACAAGGGAACATTCCGAACTGTATATGTCCAAATCACTTTTAAAACACTTTTATCTTGTAGAGCATAGTCGATTTACTATTGCCAATTTTCGGCTTTTTTGGCTCCGGGGCCAAGTATGATCAGAAAAATGATCAAATGAAAATCCCAACAAAAATTTGTTAATTTGAATAATTTTTTCCTCTTCACCATTTGTCATGGGTTCGGATCCGCTCGACAGATGATGAATTTTTTTGAATTTTTTTCAAAATATTCTTCGACCTAACATTTTTTTATTCAATTACCGTACTTGCTTGATTAGAACCCCCCTCTCGATTAAAACCCCCCTCTCGAATAAAGCCCCCCTTTTGAGGGGTGTTGAACTATAAAGCCCCCCCCCCCTCGATTAGATCCCCCCTCTCGAATAAAGCCCCCTTTTGAAGTGTGTTGAACTATAAAGCCCCCCCCCCCCTCGATTAGATCCCCCCTCTCGAATAAAGCCCCCTTTCGGAGGGGGGTTGAACAATAGAGCCCCCGGGGGCAATAATCGAGCAAGTACGGTTTGTAAATTTGTTTCTGCTGCCATTTGATAGAGAAATGTTTGCTGATCATTTTAAAATAAGTTTAATTAAAGCTTATCTTTACTTATGAATTTTTTATGAATTTTTAAAAATGTTGTCATTTTTATCAATTTTTCGGAACTTTGACCAATTTTTTCTGATTATTTTTGGTGCCGGAGCCAAAAAAGCCGAAAATTGGCAATAGTAAATCGATATATACAAAAAAATGAATTACAAAGAAATATTTAAATGCACAGCGCATCAATCTGGAACGCAAACTGAGTACGAAAACATGAGGCAAATAAATTAAAAAAGATGTTATGAAGAAATGCACTCAAAATAAATTTTTAAAATTAATAAAAATAAATAAAGTTTCTCATAAAAAATTTTATCAAATTTTCGGAATTTTTTAAATATCAATATAAAACACTGATTAAACATTACAAAAAAATAATAATAATTTTGGCAGAAGAGACATTTTCACAACTTGAATATTATAATTATTTAAAAATTTGATTATACATATTTAGTTTTACAAACAAAATTAAGGAGTTCGTGAATAAATTAATGAAAAATTATTTCACTTCAAAATAGCAATTTATTTTAGAAAATACCAAAGAAACAAGTAATTTTTTAACACTATTGTTAATTAGCGCAAATATTTTATTTACATTTTATTGTTTTAAATTTGCAATGGCAATCTCGAAAATTTGTGTTTTTAAATTTTTATAATTTTATTTTTTATCAATTATATGATATTGTTATAATATTTTAATGATTAAAGTGCACAGAGTTTTATATTCCTGCTTTTATTTTATTTTATTTTTCTATTTGTATTTATAATAACATTTATGTTAATATTTTCTATAATTGTTTAATTTTGGCTAAATAACAGTCATTAACATTTTTCAGTTTGTAATAAAGAATGATGCATTTTAATCTTTTATTTTAAATTACTATTATACAAATTTTCGAATATTTTAAATTTTCACATTTTTTCCAAAATCGAGTTCAATGCGCGCGATCAACATATTAAATCGGTAGTCACTCTTAATTATATGGCTTAAGTTATCTCAGATAGCCAGCCATTCAATTCGCATAAGAAATAATTTATTTCTTATTTTTCAATTTAAACTTGATATTCCCGTATCTTTTTGTCCGTTTCTGCAAATCGATTGGACGAGCCCAATGGTAAGTAAATCATAAAATTTTATTCTAAAAATAATATTAAAATTTGAATTAATTATTTCTTCTGAAAAAATTTAAATTTTATTATAAACACAGAATTATATGAAATAGAATTTTATCTTTCGTCATTTAAGAATCACGCAAACAAAAAGAAAATTTTCTTTTTGCTAGAACTTATGATTCGTTAATTTAATCAATTATTTCGAATGAAAATTTGTATTTTAAAAATCATTTATTTACTTCTTAAAACCATTTCGTTATTTCTGTTTTTTATGTTCATTTTACTATTTATCTCATGACTTTTTCTCAATTCGTGTGGTGTTTTCAGCTGCAGGCGACTGCGTTTCTTCGTAAATTTAATATAGATTTCTATTTAAATAAATGTTTATAAATATAAAATAAATTTAAACTTAATTTTTCTTAATTTAAAGTTGTTAATATTGCAATTTTTTATATAAATTAAAATTATTTGAATGAAAATTTTGTATTTTAAAAATCATTTAATTACTTCTTGAAACCATTTCGTTTTTTCTGTAATTTTAACAGTAACATTTTTTAAAATTGTTAAAAAATTTAAATTTAATTTATAAAGTGATAACGTAAAATAAAAAATAACACTTTTGGTACATTACATAAATCATCCGTAATTAAAAAAGCAATTATCTAATTGAAAAGAAATATTATTAATGAAATGCAAAATATTCAATTATCTATGAAAATTTAATAATACCTAAATTATTTCATTTTTGGTAATCTTGTAAATTTCCGAAACATTAAAAACAATAAATATTATTTATTTTGTTAAAATCAATGCAGCAGAGCTAAACAGAAAGCTCATTTTCACTCCAAGTTGTATGAGAATTATTAAATGGAAAATGAATAATTTAATTTAAAATTAATTTTAATGAATACCAATTAAATTAAAATAAATTATTGATACAAAATAAAAAATCAATATATAAAAAAAAATTTGAAAAGATAATATTGAGAAACATTTTTAAAAACCATTTTTTAACATTTGTGTAGAGATATGAAATAAGAAAATTTTATCTGCTAAATCACATCCCAAATCGTTCATCGTTCAATTAAATTATATATTATCTTAAGATTTCAAAAAATAACTAACATAAAAATGCATCATTAATATAGAAACTCTCTCAAAACAGAATACGCACTCGGTACGGGAACGTGAAAATAGAATAAATAATTGTTTATATGCTAATTATCAATTAAATTATTTTGTATAATTAAAAAAATAAGAGGAAATGAATTGGAAATATAAAATGAAAAATAATAAATTTACTAATTCTAGAATAAAAATGCTACATATGTTTGAAAAGTTAAGTCGTCAAAAATTTATTAAAATCAATTTTTTAATTGGATTAATAGACAATTATTTATTTTAAATTGATTTATTAAATATATAGCTTAAAAAACCATTTATTATTACTGCTTTTGATTTATTTTAGAATTTCATCTTTGAATATTTTTCAATACATATCTTAAAACTAAAAATAATTTCTTATTATTTAATAATGAAATTAAAACTAAATATTTTTTATAAAGAATTTTTTTTTGTCATTTTCATTTATGAATAACAATAAAACTGTTCATTTATTTTTAAATATTTACTATTCATTAGCAAATAATTAGTGAAACTATAATTAATTCTTAATAAGAGTTAAAAATAGTCGTCATAAAATTTTGCAATTCAATAATTTAATAAAAAAATTCAGAATTCGAAAATGTTCATAACACGCAAAAATTGTTAAAAAATGTTAAATTTAATTTATATATTAAAAAAATAAATAAATAACAGATATTTTTATTAATGAAAACTATTTCTGTTAATTTTAAAACAATTATATTTTAAAAAAATAAATAAAATTTGTTTTAAATAATTAAGAAAAACAACAAAATTAATTTATTATAAACTAAGATAATTGCCACAAAACCAAAACAAAACCCGAATTAGGAGTAATAATAAAACGCTTTATTATAGTCCAATTTTTTATTGATATTTAAACCATTTTTGAGCAGTCCGGTGGTGCCAATTGACGCCGCCGAAAAAATTTTTGAAAATTTACTTCGGTTTGTTAACAGATTTTATTCAAGATAATTTGGTCAATTTAATTAATTTTTAGATTTTCTAATAAATTTTATAAATTTTTTATATCATTGTGCATTTTAACATTAATTTTAACATTTACAATTATTTTTAATCATTTGTAGCAAATAATAAAAGGTTTTTTTTTTAAATTTAGTTGCATGGCAACTTTTTAAAATATTTTATAAACATTTAATTGAATAATAATTATTAGTATTTTTTATGCTGATGACATAAATTTTATTTATTTTCATGGTTCGGTCTTAATAAAATTAAAAAGTCGGTAACGAACACGAAATTTAAATTAACTATTTATTTTCTGTGATACTAATTCATTTCAAATTTTGCCATTTTTATACAAATTTTGTTTAATTAGATTAAATTATTATTATAAAAACAAATTTTTTGCAAAACAGTGGGAAAATGGTAGAAATGCATTAATTAAGTTTTATTATGTAGATTAAAACAGGCATAAGCAATTTTAGCAATCATTGATTCTGTACAAAAAATATTTATATATTCCTTTTGAAGAATATATAAAAAAAAGTTCATTTGAAAATTACTTACTTTTGGAACGAAATTTTTAAACGAAATAAAGCCCCAATAAAATGTTAAAAACTGAAATAACGTATATTAATTAGTTTGATATAATTTTTTTTACAAATCTTTTAAAATATTAAATAAATTCAATTAGTTAAAATTACATAATATTTATGTTTTTGTGCATCCTTTTTATATTTATAAACATTCTATTTTTTGATAACTTTTTTAATAAAATATTTCTAACAAATTAGTTTATTTAATGTGATCTAAATTTTTAATTAATAGAAAATCTTATAATTAAATTATTGTATTTTTTAACAAATTTGCAAATTTTTATCCATATATTAGTAATTTTATTGTATTCTAGCTTTTAGTAAAAATCAACAAATGATACAATATTATAGTTAAAATAAAATGAAGTGTGCTCAAATTCAGAAATTTAAATGTATTTAAAACTGCTATAAAGTATGAAAAATTAAATAGAAAATAATTGTTAATATTTCAATTTAAATTAATAATAATAGATATAGATTAACAAATAAAAAATATTTTATAAATTCTTATATGACAATTAAACTAAAATGAGAACGAAGAAACAAAAATTCAAATTAATTCATTTAAGGTTGTCTAAAGGGTGCTGAGTCGTTATATAAAAAACCATCAAATGAAAATTTCCAACAAAAAACTGCCCATAACTTTTGTCAAAGCCAACCGAATTAAAAAAAAGTTATGGTCAAAAATGTCTGAAAAACTGGTTCCTTGACTACTTTTGGCCATAAGTTTGCTCAACCTTGGCAAAATTTGCGAACAGTTGTTGAACGAGATACAAAAAAGAAGAATTTTTTTGTTTCATTTCAAATTATAAAACAATCAAAAAATAAAAAAATAAGAAATTTTATATAATATAATTTAAAAAATTTTTCTATAAATAGATTTAAAAAAACAAAGATGTTTACTAGAATTAATTATTATAAAAACTAAATGTTTATTTATCAAATATTACTTTAATACATATATGCTAAAAATTCCAAAAATTGTAATAATTTCGTAATCCTTTTAACTCTTAAAGAGAAATAAGTTTTTTAAATTTATGATAAACAGCGTTTAAATTAATTATTACACTTTATCTGTCATCCTTATTATATTTTTTAAATAAATTGCACAAACCAATGTATGAAAACATGATGAAGAATAAATAATAGTATTCAATCAAAAATGTATTAAATAATATTTTTAAATAGATTAAAAAAACAGCTTACCAACATGTTTAAATCATTCAAACCAAGTAACATGAAATTTAAATGAATAGAAAAAAGAATGAATAAATTTAAATAATAAAATAAATTCAATTACAAAAATTGGAAAAAAAAAATTATTTACTAAAATTTTATTTAAAGATTTAGGTCATTTTATTTATAAAGAACACCATAAATTTAAATAAATCATTGTTTAATCTATTAAAACATTATAAAATAATTAATATAATTAACTCATTATAAAAATAAAAACGAAAGAAATTTATAAATAATTATCAAACCATGTAAAAAGCATTAATAAAAACAGTTTAAATATTTAATTGATATCTTTCGGAAAATAAAATAAACATATTTGAAATTTCAATGATACAATTAATAACATTATAGCAATAGGTATATTTTTAAAAAATTATTGAAATTTCCTGCTGAGAAAAAAAACAGCAAAAAAACAAAACACATTCAAAGTAAATTATTTATCTATGATAATAGACTTTAAATCAAAGCAGTAATAATGAAGAAAATTTTACTTAAATTTATAATTTATTTAAAAATATTTATTTAAACAAAAAATATAATAAATTTACACCATCCAGATAACCCGGGATGGAAACCTTTTTACGAAACATACACATGAGATAAAATAGTAAAACCAAAAACCGAAAAAATTATTGTTTTCAAAAGAACAAATAAATTACAACTTAAAAAACATATATAAAAATAAATTATCATTAGCATAAAAAGAATACCTGACTTCACAAGTGTTCACCAATACCATATTTGTACGAGAATGAATGAAAAAAAATTTCTTAACTACTTTCATACTATAAATTTAAGTTACTCAAGTTAATTCGTAAAATTAATTTAATATAAAAGTTCATTTAAAGAATAACCTATTAATACACTGGAGCATAGAAAAAATAAACAAAAACCTAAAATAAAAATACATTTATTAATATAGAAATCGATCGCCTTTAGCCAAAAAAAAGATCCCGAGAACAAGAAATTAAAATAGATGATAAATTTACAATAAAATGAAAGACGAATAATATTGATGAACAAATAGAGCAAATTTATTAAATATACAACAATTTCAATCAAAGATAAAATAAAAATATTAGAGATATATTTAATATTGCTCATTTAAAGTTAACAAAAATAGAATGATTATAAAGATAAAAAATAATAAACAAAAATAGAAATATTATCATATTTTAAACTAATTGACTATTATTTAATATTTATGCTACTTTTTTCAGTTTTTAAACTTGGTATCTTCCGATAGTTCTTGAATTCCTCTAATAGGTTTAAATTTCAGAAAATTTGTCTAGCTTTATTTTTTCAAACGCACCTCTTTATGGTTCACACGTGTGCAAATTTGAATTTTAGCGAAGTAAATACCGAAAAAGGTGAAACTTTTTTTCCTTCTTTTAATTATAATTCATATCTTAAATACAAGAATTTTAATCTACATTTTAAATCCCATTAAAACATTATCATTATTATTATGCCTGAAATACAGGCATACTGTTTTTTTATGCTAATATTAATACAAACATTAAGTTTACATTTGTATGGTACTAATAACTATCTTTTAATTGTTCAGTATAATATTAATCAAAAAGTAAATAATAATAATATAAAAATATTTATTTAACAAATTTTACAATATAATTTTACCTTATTTTTAAGATTATTACATTTTTGGTATACATCTTTGGCTATTGAACCGTTTAAATACTTATATATATTTTTTAATTTAAATTTTATTCCCTTTAAAAATACTTTAAATATTTAAAAAATCAAATAATGTGATGCCAGAAGGAACGGAGTGTGGGAGAAAGTGGGATAAAGGACCTGGAGAACCTCTAAAAGAGACGCCCGTAGCTCAGTTGGTTAGAGCACGGCACGGATTGCTGGGGTCGTGGGTTCGAGTCCCACCGGGCGAGTTACCTTTTATGTTCTACATGGCGCTCCTGGGTGGATCCCCTCCACACTGCCGGGACCACTGGACTAATGAGAGTGTCCAAGTCCGTCGGTTGAAGGGCCAAGGAGAGCCCGAGGGACCGGTCTTCCGAGGGAGGCGGAATGTGATGCCAGAAGGAACGGAGTGTGGGAGAAAGTGGGATAAAGGACCTGGAGAACCTCTAAAAGAGACGCCCGTAGCTCAGTTGGTTAGAGCACGGCACGGATTGCTGGGGTCGTGGGTTCGAGTCCCACCGGGCGAGTTACCTTTTATGTTCTACAATAAGCTTGTATATTTATTGTCTCATTTAAATGTTGCATTTTTTAACCCAGATATAGAAAAAAAATTTAATTTTTTAATTAAATTTTTAGCATCAAAATATAGAATAATATATTAGATCTAAATAAAATTAGAAAAATCCAGTAAGGCAAAATTAAGAAATAATTTTGATACAAATAAAAGTAAGATAATGTCAGAAAAATGATTTGATCAGAGTTGAAAAGGAATGCAAAAATTATTTAAAAATTCATTCAATCATTGATTCTGATTGAATAAAAAAAACAATTTATTAATATAAATTTATTTTTATTAATATCTGCAAATTATCAAATAAATACTAAATGGTTTAGCAGAATTTTCATTGTGGAATTAAATGAAATTCTAAATTATTATTTATTATGAGCAGGGCTGCAAAAAAATATGCAAAAGCATATTTTTTTCCTGGCTTCTCCATGCTCTAAATAGTAGGAAAAACACTTTCTTTTTTGTGTTTGCTTATAAAAATCGGGACTTTTATTTGCATATTTTGGGTTTTTCTGCATTTTTATGCATATTTTGCCATTTTCTGGAAAATTTGTTAACAAAAATCCAATAAAAACGGAAAATACACCCCTAAGAATCGGCCCTAAAAATTCAGAAAAATACACCCCTAAGAATCAATCGAAAATTTTTAAAAAACACACCACTAAGAATTGGAAAATTTTCTCAAAACTTCTTCCCCCAAATTTTTTTTTTTTCATGACAAAATTTTTGGTTTAAAAATGTCAATATTTGCTAAGAGAATTTTATAAAAGAACTGTAGCTCATTGTCAAGTGTACTAATGAAAAAATTTTTAAAGTTAATTTGCACCCCTAATTTTCAAGTTTTTTGTGCATATTTGGTGCATATTTTGCGATTTTTGTGCATATTTAGTGCATATTTCACGACTTTATTTGCATATTTATGCGTATATTTTGGCCACTTTTTGTGCATATTTTTTGCAGCCCTGATTATGAGTATCTAAAATATTTCTTTTCTTTATTCAGCGTTCAATTTATTTACTTTGGTATTAAAGTTTTTGAATTTATTATTTTAATTCTTTCTTTTAATCTCATGTACTTATGAGGAAAAATAATTTTGACCGTAAAAACTCTTTAAATATCTGTTTTCAAAAATAAACATATAATTGAATAATATTTATTGTTGTTTTTTAGTAAAATTCACATTATTATACTGAAACAAACGAGAAATAAATTATTTTTTTAATCATAAATTATCTTATTAAAGTCAATCCGTTAAAAGAAAAAAGAATAACGGAGAAGGAAAATGAAGAAAATGAAAATTTATTGGGGAATCAAAAGAGTCCAAAAAAATGTATTCTAATTCATTCAAATAATGAAACGGAAATTTACAAAATTAACAAAAATATAAAACAAATTAGAATAAAATAAAACATTAAAAAAAGAAAATTAGTCGAAAGAAAACAAAAATGAATAAAAAACATAATTTAATTTAGAACATATATTTTTATTAAAATTTTGTCAAATAAATAAAAAAATCATAAAATAAAATATTTAAATGAAACAATTCTTGTGTAAGAATCGCGAAATTGTAAGAAAATATTTATGGAATATGTAAAAATTCTCAAATTCACAAACAAATTTAAATTTTTTAAAATGTAAAAAATTGTAAATAAAATAAAAAAGAATATTTCTCGATTTAAAGAATTTATTTTAATAATAATTCTTTTCAAATCTTAAAGCTTTTAAATCAACAAAAATAAATTTTAAAAATGTTTTAAAATAAATTATTAACAAGTTAAAATTTAAACGGAAAAAATAAGAAAGAAACTATCAAAGGTCAATATATAAGTAAAAGGATAAAAAATAATAATTAGTATAACATGAACAAAATTTAATTAAAAAAAATTTAGTTGTTAATAAATGGAAAATTTTATTAAGAAATACGTATAAAACATACTCGTATACTTACTTTCCTTAGCGGTTAAATAAATAATTCATAAAATTATCAATTCATTATTTAAAATAAAAAATTTGAAAAGTAAAGCCAAGATAAAATTTATTATTTATTTAATACCAAATTTGATTTAAATATTTTAAAAATAATATTAATTATTTAATTACAAATTTTCAGAAGTTTTTTGTTTATATTTTCGTTTTTTTCCACTTTTCATCCTTTTTTAATTTTTTGTATTAAAGTAATAAACAGATTTTACTATTTTAATATTTATATTAAAGAACATTCAATTCTCTCTAAGGAGAACGGAATGAATAAAAAAAATATTCCATAATCTGTTGCGCAGATTTTGAATATATTTTCGTCATTTTTGGTTACATTTTAAAAAAGATTTAAATAAATAAGTGTGACATTACTTATTTGTCACCCCGCATGGTTTTAAATTTTACGTAAATACTTTTTCCCTGGCTTCTTCATGCACTAAATAGTAGGAAAAACACTTTTTTGAGTTTGCGAACAAAAATCAAGACTTTTAAAATTTACTTAGTTATTTTTACATCCAAGATTTTGTTAATTTTTCGTACATATTTTCATTTACAATAATATAAAAATAATAAAAGATTTTGAAAAATGAATTAAATACAAATTGATAACAATAAAATAATTGATTTATATTAATATTTTAAAAATATTAAACAAGCAATTTAAATCTTTTTAGTATGAGCTTTAAAAAAAATTAAAATAATAATAATAAATCTTTAATTTTTCCGAATTTTTTTTTTATTAAATTTGAACCAAAAAAAATCTGTAAATCAATTAAAACAGTTTAATCATTTATTTGGAAGAAATTTATCATTTTTTTCATAAATAGCAGCAATTAATAAAGTTTGTTTATGATTAAAAGAAACAATTCCGGCCTGTTATTTCACACCAACAGAACACGACATATATTAAAATAATAAATGTTATAAGGTAATTCAGCCAAAATGTAATTTAAAAATAAATTAAAAAATTAACTAAGAAATAGCGAGTTATAATTCTGAAAAAGAGGCGATAAAAAAAAAGAATTTATTACCAGGGGTTCAAAGCAATTCCATAAATATAATTTTTTGAAATAATTAAAAATATTTTAATAGTAATCTATGAATATTATATTATTAATCAAAAACTTTATAATAAATTAAAATCGATTACTCACTTGTTATAATTGAAAGAACTGTTCTAGATAAAAAATTATAATTTTTTTTAATTAATTTATTTTTTCAAACATTTTTATTTTGAATTTTGAAGAGAATCAAGAGATATCAATACGCAGAAGAATCTCTATTGGTACCAATAAACATATTAAAAAAATGAAGGGCACACAAATCCACCGGATTTCTGTATTGACGTCACCCAAGCCATTCTTCTAATATTATTGGATTTATAATTTTTTGCTATAATTAAATTGAAAAATTTCTTTGATATTTATTGTAAAATCTAAAGTATAACTTTGCTCTTAAAATATTTCTTTATAAAATATGATAATTTATGCTATTTATTTATTTTTTATCTTCACTGTTTCGCGGATTTCCAGGAAAATGTTTTCATCTATCAATAATTAATGTTTTATTTATACAAATTTATTTTTCAATTACTCATATTTTAAACGTAAAAGTAAAAGATTATCTTAAACAAATTGATATTTTATTTTTATTGAATCTGATATAAGATATATGAATTATTTCTATTCTTTAATATTAAAATATGTTCATCTTCTAATCTAGTCTTCTTTCGTTCCTTTGTTTGAGCTTTTCAGGCCTTTTTTATTGCAAATAAATTTAGGAAATTCTTTAAAAAAGTTCAAATTTAGAGTTGTAACCTGAATCAATTTAGAGCTCTAACCTAACAATTGCAATAGAAAATATGCTTATAACAATAGATGCAAAAATAAAAAAGAAATATAATTTAAAAATTATTTATAAACTAAATTATAAATAAAATTACTATTTCTTTTAATAAATTGGACAAATCAGTTAATTGTTATTTTATATTTTTAATTAATTATTGTTAAGGAGTTGGTTAAAATACAGAAACCTTTTATCATTTAAGAATTTATTATTTAATATATCTCTTTAAATATTATTTTTATTTCTTTTTCATTTCCTCAACTTTTTTTAATTTATATAAATTAATATTAATTGCTAAATTCAAACTTTAACTATTATTTTTTATTTCATGTCCCGGTAATGTGTAATTCCTTTGATTAGCCGAGAAGCAGAATTTTTATATTAATAAATGTATTTTTTTATTTGTTATTTTTTATTACCCATATCCTCACGTAATTGGAGTTGAGCACCGTATTCAAATGTTAATTTTCAAATAAATTAAATTATATTTAATTGCAAATGTTTGTTTTTCTTTAAGTAATGTTATTCTTTAGATCTGTAGGAATTGAGTTCTTTTTATTAAATTTTCTTTCATTCATTTTTAAATTTGTTTTTGAATTAAATAAAATTGTTTTAAATTTCCTGTTCATTCCTTAATTACTAATCAGACTATTTTTTTCCATTTAGCAATTTAATTTATCATGTTGATTTTATTTTAACTAAATATAAAAATAATGAATTTAAAAAATTACTTATTTTATTTTACTTTCTTTTTATGATTTTAAATTCGAACTTTTTTTTTAGTTCTCGTTGTAATTTTAACTTTTATTTATTTTATTTCATGTCCCGTGAATGTGCAATATGTTAAAATTTAATCGAAAGAAATTAGTTTGTATTTAAAATTTACGATTTTTTAAATCATTTATGAGTAATATAATTTAAATAATTTTGTAAATCTTTTTACAAAAGTAGTTCATTTATTTAATCTAACTATTTAAGAACTTTTTTGGCCCGCTTTTCAAAATAAATATAAATTATATTATTTTGTTAAGTGCGATTAAACTAAGTTGCTTAAATTCATAAATCATTGTAATATTTTTTGCTAACCTAAGGCAATTTTCTTTTTTTTTTATAGCATAGGTATATAAGAAGCAATTAAAATTTATAATTAAAGTTGCTTTTTTAATTAAAAAATGTGTATAGTTGCATTTTCTAAATATTTAAATATCTAATAAGTATGTTAATTATTATTAATTTTATTTTGTAAAAAATGAAAAAAATTTTCTGCTATTATACCGCATTTATTCTCAAGTATTTTTTGTTATGTAAGAATTAAATACTTTAAAATTATAAATTGAATTCGTTTATTTGTTTAAAATTTGTTTATTATGAATAGCTTACACAAAATTTAGAGGTGATTTTTTTAATATTTGTGATTGAGTAAATAAATCTCAGTTAATCCATTTATAAAATATGTAAATATGACAATTGATAATTTAAATTTGACCGAGATACGAAAGCTAAATATTTTGTTTTACTTTTGCAATTTACGTTGGGGGTTATGCTAAATAATTATTTCATTAATTTAAATTTATCCAAAACAATTCTTTAAGTAAGAAATGACTATAATGGGTTTTGCGAGACATTAAATACATTTTTATTTTCATTAATAAATTGTCAGTTTTATTTTATTTCTTCAATTGTTGTGCAATTTTTTGCCGATAATTAAATAATTATGCTTTTAGATATATTTAAATCAATTTATTTTATTTTGTAAAATTTATTATTTTGAAATTTATATTCAGGTCCTCAATGATTTTATACGTTTTTAATGGAATTATAAGAAATTTTTTAGAGAATTTGATAAAATTTAAAAACCCTAATTATATCGCTATTCATAATTATTTCGGATTCCCTAATCATCATGAAAGGCGATATAAATTTTCTTCAAGAATTTACCCATTAAAACAATAAAATTAAAAACTGTAAAGTTTGTCATAATAAGGTTGAGGAAAACGGATAATTGAATTCATTATCTTCAAGAAAAAAGAATTAATTAAATATTATTTACTTAAAAAAGTAAAACTCAACTTAAAGACTAATATGCCAGCACTATAAATTTGTGCAACACCATACACATGAGAATAAAACATGAAAATAATTAAAAGATAAATAATAAAGTTATTTTATAATTATTAAAAACAAATATTATGAATAACCCCAATTTATGGGAAAGGAATAAAATAATACGTAAATTTATAAATGTAAAACATAACAAAAGTGCATTGGATTTTTTTATTTACAAAAACGATAATAGAGAAATACAAAATTCTAGAAATTTTAATGTTAAAAAATTTTCAAAAAATCTCTTTTCGGGAGTCGAAATGTTGAAATTAACTTCGGTATCTTTTCTTTTCAATTTCTTAGAGCGCATTTATTTTTTTTATAAGAATATTAAAAAATTATTTTATTTTTGATTTAATTTATATAATTAGAGAGATTAAAAAAACATATATATTAGTTTCTCTTCAATGTTCGCCCTATTTTTATAGTTTTATTTTAATTTAATTTTTGCTTTATAAATTTATTATTTTAAATATTTCAAACGGTCATTCGTTTAATTTTAATTTTTATATAGTGAATTAATATAGTTATTTCATTCGAATAATTATTTTAAATGATTTTTCAAAACGTTGTTTAATCTTTTGTCGTTAAATAACAATTTTTCATATGTGATGAATTTTTTTCTAAATTGTTCGAAAAATAAGTAATTTATCTCAATTAAAGAGTTTTGTTTACATGTTCCTTTAACTTTGTTTTAAATTTATTTAATAAATTTTTATTATTGATTTTAATAATTTTAACGCTCGCAACTTAAAAATAATTAATTTCTTAATTTTAAGTAATTAATTCTTGCTTTTTATCAATTGTCACAAGATTTAAAAACTGTCTTTTAAATGTATTAATTTAAATATGTATTAATTCATGTTATAAATTTTTAAATTATATTTTTCTTATTTAAAATAACTAATCTCTGAATTTTATTAAATAATTTAGCACGTTTAATATAATCACTTGATATGTTTTTTTAAACATTTTTCTATTATTTTATTATACAATTTAAAAATACTAATTATTAATTTTACCATTTTAATAAATCTCTTGGCACGACGGCCTTAACCGCGTCAGCGTTGAATGGTGAATTTTTTACTCCAATATGATCATTAATAAAAAATTTAAGAAAGGATGATGTATATATGGTTTTTTATATGATATAATTTTTAAAATTCATATCTATAAATTCAAATCAAGCAATTCTTGTTTACTTATGTCCGTTTTACAATTAGTTCTATTTGGAATAATTCCATTGAGATTTGCGGAAAAATACACTTTTTTAAAATCAAAACTTTGTCAAAAAAATAAATAAAAGTGCCAATGCAATCGATGAGATTATAGTATAAATATTGACAATTTTTTGATAATTTTGTTAAAAAATTACATTTAAAAATCTTCATAAATTTTCCCGCGGCGCCTACGGCACCGCCGGCCTCCCCCCTTATTCCCCGAAAGTTTTTAAAAAAATTCGCTGCAAAAATAATTCTTAGAAATCGGATTTTTTGATTCCGATGCACTTAACGATTTTTTAATTTTTCTCTAAATTGTGATCATATGAGGCGAAAATACAAAATTAAATATTAATTGATTATTATAAAAAAAAACTATTTAAAGCTATGTTGTTAAATGTTCTAATTTTTGATCCGAAAATCTGTTTTTTTTTTTGCATAATATTCGAATTTTGAAATTTTTTTATAAAATCTGATATATTCCCATCCTTATTTTTCTTGGTCGTATAAATATCAGATACGCATAAAAAAGGAAAAAGGAATAATTTAAAAAATAATAATTAAATTTTAAAAAACTAATAAACAGAAAAACACAAAAATAAATTTATGGAAAATTGGAATATTTTTCTGTGAAAATTCCGAAATTCCAATTTTTCCCCTATCGACGTTAACCAAAAAAAACAAAAACAAATTTTATAAAAATTATATGCAATTTTTTTTAAATATTTATTATTGTTGTTTTTTTTCATTTATTTTATATTCGTTTAAATCAAATAACTCTTAAATTTATCTAAGTATTATTATAGACTATTCTTGTCAAAAAATTAAAAAAAAATACATTTTGGAAATGGCTTTTTAAAATTTTTCATTTCTTAGAGGTATCTTTTTAATTTAAAGAGAATTAAAATTTAACGAACACCTAATTTTGTTTAGTAATTCTTTTATGATTTTTTGTTTTTCATTATGAATTTTTATTGTAACGTTGCTAGTGATTTAAAAAATGTTTTTTAAACTCTTGTCTATGTTCGTGTCGATCTTTGGACATTGAGAAATAGTGTAAATAAATAAATTTAAAAATTTGATTTATTCAACGGAAGACTCATTTAAGTTGTCTTATTTTTGAATTAAAGCAACTAAGTATATAAAAAATAATTTTTGTCTTAATAAATACGTATGTAATATTTGATTATTATTCTTGTTTTTGCAAATATTTTGCTACTTATTTTCTGACATTCTATTTTTTGAGACATGAATATTCTTTGGTATCATATTTTCTTCATTTTGCATTTATTTTCAATTTAATTATAAATTTCTTAGTTTTTTATCCCGGGTCGTTGCGTCAATTTTGTTCGTTGGAATTTTTTTTATTGATTATAATTATTGTATTTTATTTGTAAATTTCAATTTTTGCATTCACTCGGCGTAATTAAAGAACTGAGTATGTTCCACTTTAAAAATTTTTTTTAATGATTTTTATCAATATTTTTATTTATCTTAAAATAATTTTTGTTTCTTCTCACTTTTTTAAGGTCTATATTTATTTGCTAACAAAATTTTTTTATTTCGTCATATTTTATTGGGATCGATCCATTCACCGTTGCCCTACTAAATTTTTTCATTTTATTATAGAATACAGTTAAGAAATTGTTTTTATTATGAATTAAATTGAAAAATCTTTTATAAATTATATGGTTTATTAAATTAATTCACTTTTATTATTGGATTAAACGAAATCTGTGATTTTTACTTTTTTTTAATTTTTACTAAATTTTTAGTCATAATGCTTGTTAATTTCATTGCTATTAGATTTTTCTATCCTGTACATTTTTAATTTCTTTACATTTCTCTCATCATACTCAAATTTCGCAAAAATTATATTAGCATTAAATATATTAAAATTAATTCATAATTTAATTTTATCTCGAGGTTTATTAACAATTGACATTTTGATTGTCTTGATTGCCTTTAATGTGTTTATTATTTGGTACCAAATTTTTGTTTAACCATTTCTATTTTCGGAAACAATTCAATTTTTTAAAATATTTTTTATTCGTATTATTTTGGTAAATAATACAATTAATACATTTAAATCCCACAGATGAATAAAATGTTTGTGATTTAAACAGTCATTCCGTCAAAATGGCGACCAATTATTAATTGTCAACTAAATTATTATTTTAAATATAATAATAAGGCTAAAAAATTTTGTTTAAACTTAGGCAAATAAAAAAGGAGTTACTAAATATTACAATGTAGGAAAAAAGATAGAAATCTCATACTTAAATAATTTAAGTATTTAATATTAAGTTTTTTCATTATTATTAATTTGTGTTATCCTAAAATCCTTCAATAACAACTATATAATAACTTATTATTGTTAAATATTTTTAAACATATTTACATCGATTACTAGTGATAAATTAAAAGAATTTATTCATTATTGTAAAGGTAAAAAAAATAACAAAACAAAAACATTTAAATTTTATAAATTTAATTTAAAAATAAATCTTTTATGGACTTATGCAAAAAAATTGATAAAAAAATTGTATGTTTACAAAATTATTTTATTTTTTAAAAGATGAAATATAAAATAAAAAAACTAATAAACTTTTTATACTATTAAAAATATCAAATTATAAATAAAGCAATGTTTAATTACAAAAAATGGAAATATAATTAAAAAAATGTTTAAATTTCACTTTTAATATAAATTGATTATTAACTGTTGCACCCAATCAAAATGTTTTATTGTTTAGTGTAAAAAAACAAAAGACTGATGGATAGAAAGAAAAAAATAATAAAATTATGAGTAGAAAAAAAAAGATTTTAAACTAATCCAAGTAAAAAAATTTATTCGAATTAAATATGTTAATATATATTTTTGACAAAATTAGTCCACTTTTATTTTTAATTTTTGAAACATACTGAAACAGAAGTAATATTCTTGTGATAAAAATCTGAATTAAAATTAAATAAATATATTAAATGAAATGGAAAAATTAATTAATTAATTTTATATCTAAAAACTTTAAATATAGTAATAGAGAAAGAGAAAGAAGAAAATTGGAAAGAAAAAGAAAGGGAGATATTCAGAAAAAAAAAGAAAAATTAAAGGAGATATATAAAAACAATAATAAATAAAAAATACTTAATAAAAACAAGTTGGCAAAATAATTATTAACGACCCCATCTCGAAACATTTTCAACAAAAAAAAATCCCTCACAAAGGAGAGGCCCCCAAGTGAATGTGGAGTTTCGGGATGAAACTTGGTGGGTGGGTAGATTGACCCCGGTTTGTTATGTGAAATTTTAACCGTTTTTGCTGAATGGACATGTGCGCCGAGTTATGCGGCTTTTCCTTTTTTCCTTCCCTTTATACTTTTCAAAGAAAGGAAAAGCAATGTGAGCGTCGATGGCGCAGTGGTTATGCCTTTGGCTTTACTTTTTCCCCCAAAAGTTCGAGTCCCACTATTTTAATTAATTTTTTTCAAATTAAATATTTTTTATCAGATAATTGTCAAAATGCATTGTTTTGATCAAATTATTCTTTTATTTTTGCTAAAGAGTTTGGCATATATGATAATCCTGGTAAAAATGAATAAAACAAAGAAAATTATCACACCAAGCACATCTTGCCATGACGGATTCAGCACAATTCACACGCTGGCATTGATCAGGGAAATGTGGTGGGAATAAATATCGGACCGGGTGTGAAAAATTGGCAAATTCATTATTCTGAGATTGGAGATAGCCACCTTTGTACCAGGAATATTGGCGAAACAAAAAAAATTTAGGAGCACACAATTGAAAATGGATTAAGCTTTGGAGTTTGATTATTTCATCCCGCTGGTACAGATTGACAGGGAGCTCATCCAGAACAACCCTATCAGAAAACTTTCGCACCAATTCCTTCCATGTTCTGCCAAAAAATTGGTATAAATTCATTTTTAAATTTTTGTGACCAACCGAAACAAATACAAATCGCATGGTTGAACAAATCCAGTGCAACCAGGTGGGATTGTTTTAATACAAATATTCTCTGCCCCTCTTTGGGACGCTGATGTACTACATTCTTGGCCAAAGGTAGTCCCTGATATTGCTGTTTTCCATTGTGGCCAGGAATCCAAAAGAACGACAGTTTTTTTGTCCCCAATAATTTTTAGCAAAATATTATTGACAAAAAAATTGGCCATTTCTTTCGTCATCATATGAGATCTTCCGGAGATAGCCGTTATATTAGGAGCCTTGGAAAAAAGATGAACCAACTTAGACAAATAAGCATTCATAAGTACCTGAAAAATGCCCTTTTTCGGGAATTGACCACTTTTTTCCGCAATTATTACAAGTAAAGGGGAATACAGTACTCCATCCGATCAAATGATCGGACAAATTGTATAGCTGTGAGTGGTTGCAGAGATGCTTTGAGCACGGCTCTCCACTTTTTTCGTTCCCATAATTTCCAAAGTGTATGGAGAATGAAGCTCGAGTTCAAACCCCGATTGGTCGGAGTTCAGAACAAGGTCGGGATGCGATTCAAAGACAATTTGTTTCACTTCTTCGACGAAATTGTTTGACAATTCAATTAACTTTTCTTTGTCAGTCGAATGTTTTTTGGTCACAAATTTTGTGATCTTAATTGGCCCGATTTAAATTGTTAAAGTATTTCAAAAACCTTTCGAGAAACAATCCTTCTGGATGATTTGAAGTTTTTTAACCAGCGTTTGCCGGCTTTGAAATTTGGAATTTTATTTTCTGCTGAATTGTTTATTTTAAAGCCCATCTTCGAAGGTCATTGTCCTTTATAGGAAGATTTGTTTGCCGCTTTCCGATAAAAAAATTAAAAAGCACATCGTTGAGCCTTTTAACAGCGGAGATACGATCCTGATACGTCTTCTCAAACCTTATAAAATTGGATAGAAATTCTTAGATTTTAGAAAGGTATTTCAAAAACCTTCGCAATTTGGCAAGATCAGCTTCGCCTGTAATCCAGCGGAAACGGCTTTTCATCGACGACAAACTTCTGCTACCTTTTTGGGTATCACGGTAGTACCGTAATGCGCTCATTTTTTCGATGAAGCCGATTTGAGGAGAACAAAATTTTTTAGGAGAGGGGGTATAGTTTGATGATGATGATTTTGTAGGAAAGATTGATCGAAATCGAGAAATCATACTGTACTTGTTGGTGACAAGTCAATTTCGCTTTCCTCGCTGTCTGCCTCATCTTCGAGATCAATTTCCTCACCAAAATCTGCCTGATCTTCCGTTTGATGAAAATTGGCAAAATCATCCAACACCAGCTCTTCGCTAATCTCAATTTCGCCGCTTTTATTCGCACAAAAAATCAAAGTTTTCAAAAAATCTTCTGCCAATAGCTTCTCCTCGACAGTGATTGGCGATGGATTTGGAGCAATATCATGATAATACTCTTGCATTAGACGGATTACATTTGTCGGATTTATTGGCATTTTTGGGGGGAATTCTCGAGGATTTGTTCTAAATTATGATATAAAATGTCCACCCGAAGCACTTTCCCCAGGCTGATAAGCGAACTAGGTCATTTTTGTTTGCATACATTTCTCGTCCAAAAAAAGAAATAATTTTTTTAGCAAAAATAAAAAAATAATTTGATCAAAACAATGTATTTTGACAATTATCTGATAAAAAATATTTAATTTGAAAAAAATAAATTAAAATAGTGGGACTCGAACTTTTGGGGGAAAAAGTAAAGCCAAAGGCATAACCACTGCGCCATCAAAGCTCACATTGCTTTTCCTTTCTTTGAAAAGTACAAAGGGAAGGAAAAAAGGAAAAGCCGCATAACTCGGCGCACATGTCCATTCAGCAAAAACGGTTAAAATTTCACATAACAAACCGGGGTCAATCTACCCACCCACCAAGTTTCATCCCGAAACTCCACATTCACTTGGGGGCCTCTCCTTTGTTAGGGAACGCGGCATTTTGGGATAAGTGACGGGTCCCCTAAAAGTCGGGTCCCAAAATGTCGGGTTCCCCAAGTTGCAAATCCCCAAAAGTCGTGTAGCCATTTAACTGCTTATTTTAATTTTATATTTGTGGGAATTATTTTCTTTAATAAAATTTTCTTTCTTACTAGTGAATTTTAAAATATAAATAAATTAGGAATTTATTTTTACTTTATTTTTTTTTTTAATTTTATAATTAATATTATTATTATTTATAATATAAACTATTTTTTTATTGTATTTTGTTGCAGCGTTTTCAATTTAATAAAAGTTTTTATGTGAATACTTTTTGAAAGCTTAAAATAATATATGATTTAAATTGAATTTATTCTCAGTTGATTAAATCCACAAAAAATAAATCAAACATAATTTTTCAACATTATCTGCTAAATTTTTAATTTTTTAAATCATATTTTTTCTCAAATTTTTTTTTATTAATTTGGAAAAATAAATTTAAAAAATAATTTTTTTTAACTGATTTCTCGTTGCGATCTTTGGGACACGAGTACAGCATGAAACGCGCCATAAACGTATTATAAAATAAGTAATTCATAAATGAATTTTTTTTGAATTTTTATTACATTTAATTTTTGTATTAAATAGTATTTTTATCTTTTTTGTGTCTATTTATTTGACTCATTCTTATTTATAAAATTTTGTGGGCTTTTTAAGTCTATTATTATCTAATGTGATAGTATTTATTGAATTTAATTTTAAAAATAAAACAAAATTATATTTTATTCATTATGAATACTTTGGTTACTTATATTTTAAAAAGAATAAGCCTTGATTTATTTCTAATTTTTAAATTATTTTTTTTTCGGTGAATTTAATTTTGTTTTGCATATGGTCAATTTTTTAAAATAATCTATATTATAATTTATTTCAAATTTTTTATGCTTTCTTTGCAATACGATACAATTACTTTATTTGGATTTTGAACTTTGACATAATTTTAAAAAATTATATTAAACATAACTGTTGTATAAATATAGAAAAAAAAATTTATTTAAAATTCTTTCATAATTACTATAATATTCAAAGCTAAGAATTGGCTCTCGCTTCTGCTCCAATAATAATTATTTTTTGAATTTTTAAATAAGTGCTTTTGCAACTCAATTTTTATCTTGACTAATTAAATATTTGTTTCACTTACATTTGGTTTTATTATATTACAGTAGAATATTTTACAAATATATGTTTTTATTTATTCCAATCTTTTAATTTGGAACACGTTATATAATTATTTAATGCATTTTAAATACCTTAAATTGTTCGGAGGTCATAATTAGGAATGATATTTTTAGGCTCGATAAAACGCCATAGATAGGCTTTAGGCTCTAAAAAACCCTAAAATAGGCTCTAAAAATGGAAAATAGGCACTAAAAAACCTCATTTTTAGATGACGAAACTTATAAAACCCATTTTTAGCAATTTTCAATATTCCTTGTTTAATATTTATTTATTAAAATCTTATTCAGTAAATATATTTTATAATACTATAATCCTATTTTTCGGTAATTAGAATTTATTTTTTTCAAATCATTCGTTTTTTCTATTTGGTTATATTTTTCATTTTAATTTTGAGCTTCTCTTTGAATTCGTTAATAATATATTTTATTTTTTAAGCTTTCCTTTAATCATATATTTTATTTATCTTACTATGACATATTTTTTTCATTCTTTTATTTTAAATACATTTTGAGAGCATATTTTTGATTTCTTTATGGTCTTAGTTGTTTTTATTAAGTGTTATGTTATCTAGAAATTTGTTTGTTCTTTCTTGATGCAATTTTTTAAATATTCGAGTTCCTAATATTTTTAATTTTTTAGAAACTTTTCCAATAACTTGTAAATTATTTTAAGTTTTTTAAGTATTTGTACTTCACATTAATATTATTTTTTCTCCTCTTTTTTCACAAAGCCTCAGCTTTTTTTGTTCAAACAATTATTAAAATTTTTCAGTATTAAATTTTATTATTTATAGAGCAGTATTCATCAAAAAAAATGCTTTTTTATTTATTTAATTATTCCTTTAAATAACTTTCAATTTTACGCGTTTCTTTTTGTTTAATTACTATTTTAGAAAATTATATTTAACTTTATAATTCAAAGGGATTTAATAAAATGGTAAGGAAAATTAATACTTTACTCGTATAAGTTGTATTTTTATTTACATTGAAAATTTTTAGAAAACTTTTAATGAACCCAAAGTTTCACAAATAAATACTTTAAGCATTAAAATTTCAAATTTTTCCGGCGCCGTTTTTCTTCATTAATTTTATTTAAGAATATTAAATTCTATACTGTACTTAGATTATTTTATTAAATAATATGTTTTTAATAAACCTAATTAAATTCATTTTATAATTATCAACCATGTAAATAAAATTGATGTTTCAGTTTTATATATTTTAGTAATAATTCAATACATAAAACTGTTCTTCATCCACTTCAAAATAATTTTATTTAATTAATTTATTTTTTATAAGGGATAAAGTAATGCTTTTTTGACTATGTGTTTTTAATTATTTTAAGTTGATAGAACAAAAAATTATTCCGGAATTCTTATTGTTTAGCTATTTAAGTATATAAAAGATATTAGTTTGTTAATAATATTATTTATTTTCAAAGTTTCTCTTCTCTTCTAATTTTATTTTGTAATAAATATATGAATCTTCATTTATTATTTTATTTTAAAAATTCTGCTTAAAATAAACTTGATCTACCAACTGAGTTTTCGCAGCCAGCAAGTCGATGTTGGCGAGCCCAAGTACAGTAAATTCATATATTTTCTAATATTAAATAATAGTAACATTTGGATTAATTAAGAAATTTACGTGTTGTGTTTATTCTTATTTTCTTGTTAATTTATGTTTTAAATATTTTATCAAATGTAATATAGATTTTAAGTTAATTAAATTTTTATAATTTTTAATACCGTAAGAAAAAAGTTAAGGTTTTAGTTTTTATAGAATACAATAGTTTTTTAAATTACTTAACTTTGGTTTTTTTCTTAAATTTAACATTTCGAGTTAAATAAGCTTGTTAGTATTATATACAATTTTTGAAGTTTTATTTTACTATTTATTCTGATTAATAATCATGAATTTTTATTTTTTTATTGGTTAAGGTTTTTTTGTTGAAATAAGAAATTCATTATCGTTGATTTTTTTTTGATTTTTTCAAGAAATTAATTATTTACTAAGTTTTTAATTTTTTTTATTGTAAATATTTATATATCTATTTTTTTAATTAAACTCTTAGTTATGCCCAAGTTTTTTAAAAGTTATTCAATTTTTCAAAATCTATTATTGTATTCCATTTTTGAACATTGTATTTTTGTTATTTTTCATAAAGTTATTTATCTACATTATGTTTTTTTTATGGTGACCATAATGTAATAAAAATAAATAAATTAAAGAATCATTGAGAATATGTAAAATTTGAAAAATTGTTTTTATTTTTTTTTGTTTTAAAAAATAAATTTAGTATGGTGAAAATTTCAACTTCAGATAAAAGAATAAAGTATATATTAATTTATTTTGGCGTAATTAAATAAAAAAAACATCTAACATATTGGAAAATAAGAATTTATGTTGTTTCTGGTCAGTATTAAAATCACTAAATGTGAATTTTAAATTTTATAATTAAGTAATTTTTATGAAATGATAAATTACATAATTTTTTTTAGTGATTTTATTTAATTATCCGTATTTTTAAACCTTCTTTTTGATTTACATTTGGTTTTCCTTGTAAGGAATCAGCTGCTTTATTTACAATTGCTGTAATAGCATAGATAGATAGTTATTCATTTTTACATTAATACATTTTAGTTAATAATACTATTATAATTTTTATTTGTAAAAAAACATTTTATTTTAACAATTAAAATTTAGATCATATTTCTATTTTTTACAATATTATAGCCTTTATTATTCGAATTGACAAAAAATATTCTTTATTTTCTTTAAATTTTTTCGTTAAATTTTCATTATTTATTTCTTTTTAATTCAATGTAATCTCAAAACTCCACCAAATAGGTGAGCTTTTTTATTTGTGTAAAACTTTTTTTTTTTTTTTGCTTTTTATATATTAGCCATTTGTAAAATTTGGGATATCAGATTTTTTGTGCTTATTTATTTTTTTAGGATATTTGGTATTTGATTTGTTTCATTAC
>SIJG01000030.1:229177-400351 GCA_023374025.1 Heterodera schachtii
CACATTGCATATTTCAGTGCAATGGAAACCGGAAGTGCCCTAACTCGCACGTCATCCCTCCTCCCTCCCTTAGTCCAGGTGGCAGTACTTTATATCCATATTTAAGTGCAGGTGAGAATGGGGCGGCATCGGAACAGTACCGCACACACTGGACTATTGCTCGTTTTATTTATGCAATAGAGACCCAAGGCTTTGTGTAATGAAGTTGGCATGCCAACCTGGCTTGGACTTGATAAGTTTTGGTTAACTCCGATATCCTATGTTACCTCTCACCAGTCCACTGGTCTTGGCAAAGTGCGGGACCAGCTTCGCACCGGATGTTGGCCGGTAACAGTAAGGAAATCATCATGGTAAACCGTTGTGGCCCACAATCCTCAAAAGACTGGTCATCGTACCACAATCCCAAGAAGGGGCAGGCCAAGTTGACCAAAATCCCGTGATGGGCGGGACATGTTGACCACGGTCCCAGGAAGGGCAGGCCAATTTTACCACAAGTGCGACACATGCCCGAAGGACTTGTCAGCGAACCATATTGGTGCGATACATGACCCGAAGGGCCTGTCAGCGAACCATATTGGTGCGACACATGCCCGAAGGGCTTGTCAGCGAACCATATTGGTGCGACGTTGACCCGAAGGGCCTGTCAGCAAACCGCAATGGTGCGACACATGCCCCGAAGGGCCAGTCTGCGAACCGCAATGGTGCGACAGATGCCCCGAAGGGCCAGTCAGCGAACCGCAATGGTGCGACACATGCCCCTAAGGGCCAGTCAGCGAACCGCAATGGTGCGACACATGCCCCGAAGGGCCAGTCAGCGAACCGCAATGGTGCGACACATGCCCCTAGGGCCAGTCAGCGAACCACAATGGTGCGACACATGCCCCTAACAAAGGAGAGGCCCCCAAGTGAATGTGGAGTTTCGGGATGAAACTTGGTGGGTGGGTAGATTTTCCCCGGTTTGTTATGTGAAATTTTAACCGTTTTTGCTGAATGGACATGTGCGCCGAGTTATGCGGCTTTTCCTTTTTTCCTTCCCTTTATACTTTTCAAAGAAAGAAAAAGCAATGTGAGCGTCGATGGCGCAGTGGTTATGCCTTTGGCTTTACTTTTTCCCCCAAAAGTTCGAGTCCCACTATTTTATTTATTTTTTATTTTTTCCAAATTAAATATTTTTTATCAGATAATTGTCAAAATACATTGTTTTGATCAAATTATTTTTTTATTTTTGCTAAAGAAATTATTTCTTTTTTTGGACGAGAAATGTATGCAAACAAAAATGACCTAGTTCGCTTATCAGCATGGGGAAAGTGCTTCGGGTGGACATTTTATATCATAATTTATAACAAATTCTCGAGAATTCCCCCCAAAAATGCCAATAAATCCGACAAATGTAATCCGTCTAATGCAAGAGTATTATCATGGTATTGCTCCAAATCTATCGCCAATCACTGTCGAGGAGAAGCAATTGGCAGAAGATTTTTTGAAAACTTTGATTTTTTGTGCGAATAAAAGCGACGAAATTGAGATTAGCGAAGAGCTGGTGTTGGATGATTTTGCCAATTTGCCAAACTCTTTAGCAAAAATAAAAAAATAATTTGATCAAAACAATGTATTTTGACAATTATCTGATAAAAAATATTTAATTTGGAAAAAATAATAAATAAATAAAATAGTGGGACTCGAACTTTTGGGGGAAAAAGTAAAGCCAAAGGCATAACCACTGTGCCATCGACGCTCACATTGCTTTTCCTTTCTTTGAAAAATATAAAAGGAAGGAAAAAAGGAAAAGCCGCATAACTCGGCGCACATGTCCATTCAGCAAAAACGGTTAAAATTTCACTTAACAAACCGGGGAAAATCTACCCACCCACCAAGTTTCATCCCGAAACTCCACATTCACTTGGGGGCCTCTCCTTTGTAAGGGCCAGTCAGCGAACCGCAATGGTGCGACACATGCCCCTAAGGGCCAGTCAGCGAACCGCAATGGTGCGACACATGCCCCTAAGGGCCAGTCAGCGAACCGCAATGGTGCGACACATGCCCCTAAGGGCCAGTCAGCGAACCGCAATGGTGCGACACATGCCCCTAAGGGCCAGTCAGCGAACCGCAATGGTGCGACACATGCCCCTAAGGGCCAGTCAGCGAACCGCAATGGTGCGACACATGCCCCTAAGGGCCAGTCAGCGAACCGCAATGGTGCGACACATGCCCCTAAGGGCCAGTCAGCGAACCGCAATGGTGCGACACATGCCCCGAAGGGCCAGTCAGCGAACCAAAATTGCAAAACTAAAATAAAATGTAAATGTAAATTGGGAATAATAAAGGACAGAAACAATTAAAGATGCCTGTTTTGATAAAAAAAACTTTATTTTTAAATTTCGGCATGTTTAATTTTTCTTAAAATCTATAAAGGAAGATAATGCGTACCTCTGCTATATTGACTACCTATTCCGTCATCAGATTTGGGACAGGAAAAACTATTTCTATATATAGCAAGGTATAATTTTTTAATAAATTGAACTCAGAAAATTTTTTTGAATGTCTTTAAATGTGCAATGAAAAATTTCTGCCTTTTTGTATATATAACTACATTGGTAATTCTTATTGTTTTTTTTCAAATTAAAAACGAAAAGAAATTTTCATTTTTCTTAGTATAAAAAAATTTTACGTTCCAACCGAAATGTTAGAAATTGTGTCCACCAGCACATTGAAACGTGGCGAAAGAAGTGCCAATTTGCGGCCAAGTTGAAGACGGTCAACAAAGGAAAATGTCCATCCAAATATTGTTGTTTGGTTTCTGAAAATGTTAAGAATTAAAATTGCAAAAAAAGCAAAAATCTTTAAAACGGGCAGAATCGGAGGCCACTAATTGGCACAAAATCCTTAATACAACCTTATTTTTTGGCATCGAAATGTTTGTCCACCAGCACATTGAAACGGGACAAAAGCAATGACAATTTGAAACCGAGTTGAGGACGGTCAAAAAGGGGGAAAATATCCATCCAAACGTCGTTTCAAATCCATCTAAAAACAAAAAAATAAAGAGTGAAATATTGATTATAAATGGATGAAATATGTCCGAAATATCGACTAAAGATTAAAAATTTTAAAATCAGAAAAAATTTTATTTTTTAAATCAAAAAATGTGGTATCAAAAACCCTAAAAAACCGGACACTTTAATAAAAATACGCGGAATTTGGAAAAAAATTTTTAGAGCCATTTAGAAAATGAAGGCTAGTTTTTGGCACAAAATCCTTACAAAAGATTCAAAACCCGGAAAAAACTATTCAGATGGAAGCCGTTTTTAGCACATAATCCCTAAAAAATATTCAATAACCCTAAAAAAACTTGCCGAAATTCGCTTTTGCCGTTGAAATGTTTGTCCACAAGTGCATTGAAACGGGACGAAAGCAATGCCAATTTGAGGCCAAGCCGATGACGGTCAAAAAAGGGGAGAATGTCCATCCAAACATCCATGCACAACTGAAATTTTGAAAAAATATCTTACTTAAATGAGTTTTTGTTCATAGAAATCAATTTTAGGCTTAATTGATTAGAAAGAACCATAAAACTAAATTAGCAAAGTTCCAAAAATTTTTTTTATTTTTTAGAGAAAAAAATTTCCCTAAAAATGTTACCATTTCTTATCCAATCAATAATTTTAAACATAGAAAATCCTATTATTGGCTTAATTTAGTAAAATTTCAAAGCCAGCTTAAAAAATTCATAAAAGTCACCAATAGGGCTAAAATTTTTTATTTTTTTACCATCTTTCCTGAACTCACTCCCTATGGTAAATGCCCGAAAAACGTGCTTTTTGGTGGTTAAGCTAATTTTCGAGTTACCACAGCACCTATTTTCGAGCTTTTTTATTGCCTAAAAGCCTTAACAAATTAAAAAAAAACATATTAATCTATTGGCGTTTTTCTTCTTTTAGTTCTTTTATTCACTGCCTTTTATAATTTCAGAAAGGTTAAAATTACCAATAATTTGTAGTTAAATACAGCTTTTACATTCAATAGATTAATACCTTTAGTTGCTAAATTATTATAATTATTTCGTTTTTATTGCTTTAACAATATTTCAATGGTCTTAATTTTAGATTTTTGCATTGCTTTTCAACTATTGCTTAAGGTTTTTATGAAGCAAATAATTTCTTCACTAAAAAACCAGTGAATTATTTGAATTTCTTTTTATAAGATTTTTTCTTCCTTTCTTCCTTTATTTATTGGGTCCTTAATTTTTTACAATCTTTCTGCTTAATTTATTGGTAAAACTGATAAAAATAATGTTATTTTTCTCATATGCACAACTTTATATAAATTAATATGCAATTCTTTTAGTTCTTTTATTCACTGCATCTTATAATTTCAGTAAGGTTAAAATTACCAATAATTTGTAGTTAAATACAGCTTTTACATTCAATAGATTAATACCTTTAGTTGCTAAATTATTATAATTATTTCGTTTTTATTGCTTTAACAATATTTCAATGGTCTTAATTTTAGATTTTTGCATTGCTTTTCAACTATTGCTTAAGGTTTTTATTAAGCAAATAATTTCTTCACTAAAAAACCAGTGAATTATTTGAATTTCTTTTTATAAGATTTTTTCTTCATTTATTTATTGGGTCCTTAATTTTTTACAATCTTTCTGCTTAAGTTATTGATAAACTGATAAAAAATAATGTTATTTTTCTCATATGCACAACTTTATATAAATTAATATGCAATTCTTTTAGTTCTTTTATTCACTGCATCTTATAATTTCAGTAAGGTTAAAATTACCAATAATTTGCAGTTAAATACAGCTTTTACATTCAATAGATTAATACCTTTAGTTGCTAAATTAATATAATTATTTCGTTTTTATTGCTTTAACAATATTTCAATGGTCTTAATTTTAGATTTTTGCATTGCTTTTCAACTATTGCTTAAGGTTTTTATTAAGCAAATAATTTCTTTACTAAAAAACCAGTGCAGTATTTGAATTTTTTTTATAAGATTTTTTCTTCATTTATTTATTGGGTCCTTAATTTTTTACAATCTTTCTGCTTAATTTATTGGTAAAACTGATAAAAATAATGTTATTTTTCTCATATGCACAACTTTATATAAATTAATATGCAATTCTTTTAGTTCTTTTATTCACTGCCTTTTATAATTTCAGTAAGGTTAAAATTACCAATAATTTGTAGTTAAATACAGCTTTTACATTCAATAGATTAATACCTTTAGTTGCTAAATTAATATAATTATTTCGTTTTTATTGCTTTAACAATATTTCAATGGTCTTAATTTTAGATTTTTGCATTGCTTTTCAACTATTGCTTAAGGTTTTTATTAAGCAAATAATTTCTTTACTAAAAAACCAGTGCATTATTTGAATTTTTTTATAAGATTTTTTCTTCATTTATTTATTGGGTCCTTAATTTTTTACAATCTTTCTGCTTAAGTTATTGATAAAATGATAAAAAATAATGTTATTTTTCTCATATGCCCAACTTTATATAAATTAATATGCAATTCTTTTAGTTCTTTTATTCACTGCATCTTATAATTTCAGTAAGGTTAAAATTACCAATAATTTGTAGTTAAATACAGCTTTTACATTCAATAGATTAATACCTTTAGTTGCTAAATTAATATAATTATTTCGTTTTTATTGCTTTAACAATATTTCAATGGTCTTAATTTTAGATTTTTGCATTGCTTTTCAACTATTGCTTAAGGTTTTTATTAAGCAAATAATTTCTTTACTAAAAAACCAGTGCATTATTTGAATTTTTTGAATTGCATATTAATTTATATAAAGTTGTGCATATGAGAAAAATAACATTATTTTTTATCAGTTTATCAATAACTTAAGCAGAAAGATTGTAAAAAATTAAGGACCCAATAAATAAATGAAGAAAAAATCTTATAAAAAAAATTCAAATAATGCACTGGTTTTTTAGTAAAGAAATTATTTGCTTAATAAAAACCTTAAGCAATAGTTGAAAAGCAATGCAAAAATCTAAAATTAAGACCATTGAAATATTGTTAAAGCAATAAAAACGAAATAATTATATTAATTTAGCAACTAATGGTATTAATCTATTGAATGTAAAAGCTGTATTTAACTACAAATTATTGGTAATTTTAACCTTACTGAAATTATAAGATGCGGTGAATAAAAGAACTAAAAGAATTGCATATTAATTTATATAAAGTTGTGCATATGAGAAAAATAACATTATTTTTATCAGTTTACCAATAAATTAAGCAGAAAGATTGTAAAAAATTAAGGACCCAATAAATAAAGGAAGAAAGGAAGAAAAAATCTTATAAAAAGAAATTCAAATAATTCACTGGTTTTTTAGTGAAGAAATTATTTGCTTCATAAAAACCTTAAGCAATAGTTGAAAAGCAATGCAAAAATCTAAAATTAAGACCATTGAAATATTGTTAAAGCAATAAAAACGAAATAATTATAATAATTTAGCAACTAAAGGTATTAATCTATTGAATGTAAAAGCTGTATTTAACTACAAATTATTGGTAATTTTAACCTTACTGAAATTATAAGATGCAGTGAATAAAAGAACTAAAAGAATTGCATATTAATTTATATAAAGTTGTGCATATGAGAAAAATAACATTATTTTTATCAGTTTACCAATAAATTAAGCAGAAAGATTGTAAAAAATTAAGGACCCAATAAATAAAGGAAGAAAGGAAGAAAAAATCTTATAAAAAGAAATTCAAATAATTCACTGGTTTTTTAGTGAAGAAATTATTTGCTTCAAAAAAACCTTAAGCAATAGTTGAAAAGCAATGCAAAAATCTAAAATTAAGACCATTGAAATATTGTTAAAGCTATAAAAACGAACTAATTATAATAATTTAGCAACTAAAGGTATTAATCTATTGAATGTAAAAGCTGTATTTAACTACAAATTATTGGTAATTTTAACCTTACTGAAATTATAAGATGCAGTGAATAAAAGAACTAAAAGAATTGCAGTATTAATTTATATAAAGTTGTGCATATGAGAAAAATAACATTATTTTTTATCAGTTTATCAATAACTTAAGCAGAAAGATTGTAAAAAATTAAGGACCCAATAAATAAATGAAGAAAAAATCTTATAAAAAAAATTCAAATAATGCACTGGTTTTTTAGTAAAGAAATTATTTGCTTAATAAAAACCTTAAGCAATAGTTGAAAAGCAATGCAAAAATCTAAAATTAAGACCATTGAAATATTGTTAAAGCAATAAAAACGAAATAATTATAATAATTTAGCAACTAAAGGTATTAATCTATTGAATGTAAAAGCTGTATTTAACTACAAATTATTGGTAATTTTAACCTTACTAAAATTATAAGATGCAGTGAATAAAAGAACTAAAAGAATTGCATATTAATTTATATAAAGTTGTGCATATGAGAAAAATAACATTATTTTTTATCAGTTTATCAATAACTTAAGCAGAAAGATTGTAAAAAATTAAGGACCCAATAAATAAATGAAGAAAAAATCTTATAAAAAAAATTCATAATGCACTGGTTTTTTAGTAAAGAAATTATTTGCTTAATAAAAACCTTAAGCAATAGTTGAAAAGCAATGCAAAAATCTAAAATTAAGACCATTGAAATATTGTTAAAGCAATAAAAACGTAATAATTATAATAATTTAGCAACTAAAGGTATTAATCTATTGAATGTAAAAGCTGTATTTAACTACAAATTATTGGTAATTTTAACCTTACTGAAATTATAAGATGCAGTGAATAAAAGAACTAAAAGAATTGCATATTAATTTATATAAAGTTGTGCATATGAGAAAAATAACATTATTTTTTATCAGTTTATCAATAACTTAAGCAGAAAGATTGTAAAAAATTAAGGACCCAATAAATAAATGAAGAAAAAATCTTATAAAAAAAATTCAAATAATGCACTGGTTTTTTAGTAAAGAAATTATTTGCTTAATAAAAACCTTAAGCAATAGTTGAAAAGCAATGCAAAAATCTAAAATTAAGACCATTGAAATATTGTTAAAGCAATAAAAACGAAATAATTATAATAATTTAGCAACTAAAGGTATTAATCTATTGAATGTAAAAGCTGTATTTAACTACAAATTATTGGTAATTTTAACCTTACTGAAATTATAAGATGCAGTGAATAAAAGAACTAAAAGAATTGCATATTAATTTATATAAAGTTGTGCACTAGCGGGTGCGTGAACCGTCGGATCTGGGACTGGGATAAAGCGCTTCGCGCTTCTTGAGCTTCGCTACCTAGGCTTTAAAGCGATTTAAGTGAAGAAATTTTGAATTTAAAAAAAATTAACAGCGATTTTTAGGCCGCTTCGCGGCCTTGAACGGGCGCTTCGCGCCCGTTTTTTAATTTTGTTGAGATCAGACGGGCGCTTCGCGCCCGTCTCTATTTTGTGGCCGAGGTACAACCACGGGTTGTTGAGGTACAAAAGTGATCAGAAGAGGTACAACAGTGATTAGAAGAGGTACAAAAGTGATCAGAAGAGGTACAACAATGGTTAGAAGAAGTACAACTGTGATTAGAAGTGGTACAACTGTGATTAAAAGAGGTACAACTGTGATTAGAATAGGTACAATGGTGATTAGAAGAGGTAGAACTGTGATTAGAAGAGGTTCAATGGTGATTAGAAGAGGTACAAAAGTGATCAGAAGAGGTACAACAATGGTTAGAAGAAGTACAACTGTGATTAGAAGTGGTACAACTGTGATTAAAAGAGGTACAACTGTGATTAGAAGAGGTACAACTGTGATTAGAAGAGGTACAATGGTGATTAGAAGAGGTACAACTGTGATTAGAAGAGGTACAATGGTGATTAGAAGAGGTAAATGGTGATTAGAAGAGGTACAACCACGGTAAGAGGTACAACAGTGATTAGAAGAGGTATCACAGAGATTAGTCGAGGTACAACCACGGGAAAAGAGGTACAACCACGGTAATAGGTACAACAGTTATTAGGAGGTACACAAATTTTGGAATGGTACAACAATGATTAAAATGGTAAATCATGATTTCAAAATTAAATAAATAAGGAAATGGTTTTATAAAAAAATATAATTAAAATTGAATATGTTAATAATTTTTAAAAATTATAAAATAATTCCTTTTATTAATTAAAAAGTAACTTTGCAATGTACGTACAATGATTTATTTTTATTTAAATTGAAATTCATTTTTGACAAATTATAATAAAAAAAACAAATAAATTCTTTAATTAAAAAAATCAATTAATTTAAAAAATAATTAATCAAAAAATTAAATTAAATTTAAAAAATTTTTAATATTAATTATTAATTAATAAAACAAAAAATAATTAAATTAATTAAAAGCATTGAAAAAGAACCCAAAAAATGCATAGAAAATTAATGTACACCGTCCGGGTTCGAACCTGCCCCCCCCCCTCAGAACATGTCCCAGAATCCCCAATCACACAGGGATTCTGAGGCCTTAACGATGTCAAAATTAAAATCTGATTGCATATTCGTGATCAGCGTCTTAAAATACCCCTAAAGACATATTTTGCAAGATGTTTGTGAAAAAAATTTTTCCACTCAAAAATCCTGGTCACCCCCCTTTAGTCCCGAATCCAAAAATCACTTTTAGTTTTATAGCAATTTGTAAGAAAGTGATAAAAATATGAAATAAAATTTATCTTATAGAGCAAAAAATTGCGGATTTTTGTAGTATTTTACCTTTGCCAAATATCTTTTCAGAAGGCAGTTACAAATTTTTTTCTGAAAAATCGAAAATTTCCAGAAATTCTGGAATAACTTTTTTTCTTTAGAAGATAGAAATCCCAAATAGATCCCATAAAATTCTCCTTATTTTTCTCTATTTTTAAAACTTTATTATAGTTAATTCGATGAAACCATCACCGAGTCCGCTTCGCGGCCTCAGACGGGCGCTTCGCGCCTGTTTTTAAATTTCTTATGCTCATAAGGCCGCTTCACGCCCGTTTTTAAATTTGTTGGGCTCATAAAGCCGCTTCACGCCCGTTTTTCAATTTGTTGGGCTCATAAGGCCGCTTCGCGGCCTCAGACGGGCGCTTCGCGCCCGTTTTTTCAATTTCTTGTGCTCATAAGGCCGCTTCGCGGCCTCAGACGGGCGCTTCGCGCCTGTTTTTAAATTTCTTGTGCTCATAAGGCAGCTTCGCGGCCTCAGACGGGCGCTTCGCGCCTGTTTTTAAATTTCTTATGCTCATAAGGCCGCTTCGCGGCCTCAGACGGGCGCTTCGCGCCTGTTTTTAAATTTCTTATGCTCATAAGGCCGCTTCGCGGCCTCAGACGGGCGCTTCGCGCCTGTTTTTAAATTTCTTATGCTCATAAGGCCGCTTCACGCCCGTTTTTCAATTTGTTGGGCTCATAAGGCCGCTTCGCGGCCTCAGACGGGCGCTTCGCGCCCGTTTTTCAATTTCTTGTGCTCATAAGGCCGCTTCGCGGCCTCAGACGGGCGCTTCGCGCCTGTTTTTAAATTTCTTGTGCTCATAAGGCCGCTTCGCGGCCTCAGACGGGCGCTTCGCGCCTGTTTTTAAATTTCTTATGCTCATAAGGCCGCTTCGCGGCCTCAGACGGGCGCTTCGCGCCTGTTTTTAAATTTCTTATGCTCATAAGGCCGCTTCACGCCGGTTTTTAAATTTGTTGGGCTCATAAAGCCGCTTCACGCCCGTTTTTCAATTTGTTGGGCTCATAAGGCCGCTTCGCGGCTCAGACGGGCGCTTCGCGCCCGTTTTTCAATTTCTTGTGCTCATAAGGCCGCTTCGCGGCCTCAGACGGGCGCTTCGCGCCTGTTTTTAAATTTCTTGTGCTCATAAGGCCGCTTCGCGGCCTCAGACGGGCGCTTCGCGCCTGTTTTTAAATTTCTTGTGCTCATAAGGCCGCTTCGCGGCCTCAGACGGGCGCTTCGCGCCTGTTTTTAAATTTCTTATGCTCATAAGGCCGCTTCGCGCCCGTTTTTAAATTTGTTGGGCTCATAAAGCCGCTTCGCGCCCGTTTTTCAATTTGTTGGGCTCATAAGGCCGCCTCGCGGCCTCAGACGGGCGCTTCGCGCCCGTTTTTAAATTTCTTGCGCTCATAAGGCCGCTTCGCGGCCTCAGACGGGCGCTTCGCGCCTGTTTTTAAATTTCTTATGCTCATAAGGCCGCTTCGCGGCCTCAGACGCGCGCTTCGCGCGCGTTAATAATGATTAGAAGAGGTATAAAAGTGATTAGATGAGGTACAACAGTGATTAAAAGAGAGAGGTACAACAAATGGTAGAAGAGGTACAAAAATGCATTAATAATTTTAAAAATTGTAAAATAATTACTCTTTATATTAATAAAAAAAACTTTGAAGTTTATAATAATTTAAATTTATTTAAATTGAAATGACTTAATTTCTGACAAACTCAAATAAAAACAATATATGAAATTCTTTAATTAAACAAAAAAAATAATTTAATTTAAATAAAAAAATTATTAAAAAACAAACACTCTTTTAAATTAATTAAAAAGATTAAAAATAACTCAAAAATAAATATAAAAATAATATACACCGCCCGGCTTCGAACTTGCCCCCCCCGAAAAATGATGCCTCAGAAGCCCCAATCACACGGGGATTCTGAGGCCTTAACGATGTCTAAACTTAAATTTGATTACGTATTCGTGATCAGCGTCCTAAATTGGCTCAAAAGACATGTTTTTTGAAGATTTTAAATAAAAAATTTTTCACTCAAAAATCCTGGTCACCCCCCTTTGGTCCCGAATCCCAAAAGCACTTTTATTTTTATAGCAATTTTTAAAAATGAGATAAAAGTCTAAAATAAATTTTATCTTATAGAGCAAAAAATTGCGGATTTTTGTAGTATTTTACCTTTGCCAAATATCTTTTCAGAAGGCAGTTACAAATTTTTTTCTGAAAAATCGAAAATTTCCAGAAATTCTGGAATAACTTTTTTTCTTTAGAAGATAGAAATCCCAAATAGATCCCATAAAATTCTCCTTATTTTTCTCTATTTTTAAAACTTTATTATAGTTAATTCGATGAAACCATCACCGAGTTATGAATTTTCAAAATTTAACCCAAATCCTGAGGGCCAAAAAATTGAAAAATATTTTCGAATTTTTAAAAAATTCTAAAAATTATGAAACGAAAAACAAAGGTCATATTCGTAATCAGCATCTCAAAAAACCCCAGAAAAATTTTTTTCACCCCCATTTTGGCCACAAAAAAAATTTCGAAAATTTCTAGGGGGCCTAGCTCAAAAATTTTTGAAAATTTTCCAACATATGGCACACCATTCGATAGAGCTTTAAAAGCTCTACAATTTTGGTCTAAGGCATTTTTTGGCTAAAACCTAGCCCTGACGAGTTATGGGCACGGGACTCAAATGTCCCGCTTAGGCCAAAAATTTTTTCTATTTCCGGGAAAAAATCAAAATTTTTCCGAAAAAAATACCAGTCGATAGAGCTCGAAAAACTATGTTTGGAAGTGGTCTCCGTTTTCCCGAGAAAAATCGTTAAAAAATCCTAAAATTCAAAAACCCAAAAACCGACTTCTAGGCCTAACTCGAAAAATTTTGAAAATTTTCGAAATTTTAAAATCTGGAAAAATCGGGCTTTCAAAACTCTACAATAAGTCTGCTGGCCACCCCCCGCTCAGATCAAAGCTTAATGAGTTATTCGACGGGGACTGAACTGGACAAAGTTGGTACTGAAAAAGTTCACGAACCTACAGCCTTCCCTATTAGAGATAAAAGCCTGGAATTTTTTTTGATTTTTAGAAAACACTTCAACTTAGGTCCCTACCAGCGGAAACTTTTTGATTAGAGTTTCCGAAAAAAAGTTATGGGCCCTCAACTGCAAGCAAAATTACGTTTTTAATCCCTGGGACTCAGTTGGCCATCGGACCGGAAAATCCGTATTTTTCCCGGATGCCCCGTCCCAAGATACATACCTATGCCAAATTTCAGCTTCGTACCTATTCCCGATCTCGAGAAATCGGTTTTAGCAACGAAACCCCTTGTCGATATAACATATATTGAATATGAGAAAAATAACATTATTTTTTATCAGTTTATCAATAACTTAAGCAGAAAGATTGTAAAAAATTAAGGACCCAATAAATAAATGAAGAAAAAATCTTATAAAAAAAATTCAATAATGCACTGGTTTTTTAGTAAAGAAATTATTTGCTTAATAAAAACCTTAAGCAATAGTTGAAAAGCAATGCAAAAATCTAAAATTAAGACCATTGAAATATTGTTAAAGCAATAAAAACGTAATAATTATAATAATTTAGCAACTAAAGGTATTAATCTATTGAATGTAAAAGCTGTATTTAACTACAAATTATTGGTAATTTTAACCTTACTGAAATTATAAGATGCAGTGAATAAAAGAACTAAAAGAATTGCATATTAATTTATATAAAGTTGTGCATATGAGAAAAATAACATTATTTTTTATCAGTTTATCAATAACTTAAGCAGAAAGATTGTAAAAAATTAAGGACCCAATAAATAAATGAAGAAAAAATCTTATAAAAAAAATTCAAATAATGCACTGGTTTTTTAGTAAAGAAATTATTTGCTTAATAAAAACCTTAAGCAATAGTTGAAAAGCAATGCAAAAATCTAAAATTAAGACCATTGAAATATTGTTAAAGCTATAAAAACGAACTAATTATAATAATTTAGCAACTAAAGGTATTAATCTATTGAATGTAAAAGCTGTATTTAACTACAAATTATTGGTAATTTTAACCTTACTGAAATTATAAGATGCAGTGAATAAAAGAACTAAAAGAATTGCATATTAATTTATATAAAGTTGTGCATATGAGAAAAATAACATTATTTTTTATCAGTTTATCAATAACTTAAGCAGAAAGATTGTAAAAAATTAAGGACACAATAAATAAATGAAGAAAAAATCTTATAAAAAAAATTCAAATAATGCACTGGTTTTTTAGTAAAGAAATTATTTGCTTAATAAAAACCTTAAGCAATAGTTGAAAAGCAATGCAAAAATCTAAAATTAAGACCATTGAAATATTGTTAAAGCTATAAAAACGAAATAATTATAATAATTTAGCAACTAAAGGTATTAATCTATTGAATGTAAAAGCTGTATTTAACTACAAATTATTGGTAATTTTAACCTTACTGAAATTATAAAAGGCAGTGAATAAAAGAACTAAAAAAATTGCATATTAATTTATATAAAGTTGTGCATATGAGAAAAATAACATTATTTTTTATCAGTTTATCAATAACTTAAGCAGAAAGATTGTAAAAAATTAAGGACCCAATAAATAAATGAAGAAAAAATCTTATAAAAAAAATTCAAATAATGCACTGGTTTTTTAGTAAAGAAATTATTTGCTTAATAAAAACCTTAAGCAATAGTTGAAAAGCAATGCAAAAATCTAAAATTAAGACCATTGAAATATTGTTAAAGCAATAAAAACGAAATAATTATAATAATTTAGCAACTAAAGGTATTAATCTATTGAATGTAAAAGCTGTATTTAACTACAAATTATTGGTAATTTTAACCTTACTGAAATTATAAGATGCAGTGAATAAAAGAACTAAAAGAATTGCATATTAATTTATATAAAGTTGTGCATATGAGAAAAATAACATTATTTTTTATCAGTTTATCAATAACTTAAGCAGAAAGATTGTAAAAAATTAAGGACCCAATAAATAAATGAAGAAAAAATCTTATAAAAGAAATTCAAATAATTCACTGGTTTTTTAGTGAAGAAATTATTTGCTTCATAAAAACCTTAAGCAATAGTTGAAAAGCAATGCAAAAATCTAAAATTAAGACCATTGAAATATTGTTAAAGCAATAAAAACGAAATAATTATAATAATTTAGCAACTAAAGGTATTAATCTATTGAATGTAAAAGCTGTATTTAACTACAAATTATTGGTAATTTTAACCTTACTGAAATTATAAGATGCAGTGAATAAAAGAACTAAAAGAATTGCATATTAATTTATATAAAGTTGTGCATATGAGAAAAATAACATTATTTTTTATCAGTTTATCAATAACTTAAGCAGAAAGATTGTAAAAAATTAAGGACCCAATAAATAAATGAAGAAAAAATCTTATAAAAAAATTCAAATAATGCACTGGTTTTTTAGTAAAGAAATTATTTGCTTAATAAAAACCTTAAGCAATAGTTGAAAAGCAATGCAAAAATCTAAAATTAAGACCATTGAAATATTGTTAAAGCTATAAAAACGAAATAATTATAATAATTTAGCAACTAAAGGTATTAATCTATTGAATGTAAAAGCTGTATTTAACTACAAATTATTGGTAATTTTAACCTTACTGAAATTATAAGATGCAGTGAATAAAAGAACTAAAAGAATTGCATATTAATTTATATAAAGTTGTGCATATGAGAAAAATAACATTATTTTTTATCAGTTTATCAATAACTTAAGCAGAAAGATTGTAAAAAATTAAGGACCCAATAAATAAATGAAGAAAAAATCTTATAAAAAAAATTCAAATAATGCACTGGTTTTTTAGTAAAGAAATTATTTGCTTAATAAAAACCTTAAGCAATAGTTGAAAAGCAATGCAAAAATCTAAAATTAAGACCATTGAAATATTGTTAAAGCAATAAAAACGAAATAATTATAATAATTTAGCAACTAAAGGTATTAATCTATTGAATGTAAAAGCTGTATTTAACTACAAATTATTGGTAATTTTAACCTTACTGAAATTATAAGATGCAGTGAATAAAAGAACTAAAAGAATTGCATATTAATTTATATAAAGTTGTGCATATGAGAAAAATAACATTATTTTTTATCAGTTTATCAATAACTTAAGCAGAAAGATTGTAAAAAATTAAGGACCCAATAAATAAATGAAGAAAAAATCTTATAAAAAAAATTCAAATAATGCACTGGTTTTTTAGTAAAGAAATTATTTGCTTAATAAAAACCTTAAGCAATAGTTGAAAAGCAATGCAAAAATCTAAAATTAAGACCATTGAAATATTGTTAAAGCAATAAAAACGTAATAATTATAATAATTTAGCAACTAAAGGTATTAATCTATTGAATGTAAAAGCTGTATTTAACTACAAATTATTGGTAATTTTAACCTTACTGAAATTATAAGATGCAGTGAATAAAAGAACTAAAAGAATTGCATATTAATTTATATAAAGTTGTGCATATGAGAAAAATAACATTATTTTTTATCAGTTTATCAATAAATTAAGCAGAAAGATTGTAAAAAATTAAGGACCCAATAAATAAATGAAGAAAAAATCTTATAAAAAAAATTCAAATAATGCACTGGTTTTTTAGTAAAGAAATTATTTGCTTAATAAAAACCTTAAGCAATAGTTGAAAAGCAATGCAAAAATCTAAAATTAAGACCATTGAAATATTGTTAAAGCTATAAAAACGAACTAATTATAATAATTTAGCAACTAAAGGTATTAATCTATTGAATGTAAAAGCTGTATTTAACTACAAATTATTGGTAATTTTAACCTTACTGAAATTATAAGATGCAGTGAATAAAAGAACTAAAAGAATTGCATATTAATTTATATAAAGTTGTGCATATGAGAAAAATAACATTATTTTTTATCAGTTTATCAATAACTTAAGCAGAAAGATTGTAAAAAATTAAGGACCCAATAAATAAATGAAGAAAAAATCTTATAAAAAAAATTCAAATAATGCACTGGTTTTTTAGTAAAGAAATTATTTGCTTAATAAAAACCTTAAGCAATAGTTGAAAAGCAATGCAAAAATCTAAAATTAAGACCATTGAAATATTGTTAAAGCAATAAAAACGAAATAATTATATTAATTTAGCAACTAAAGGTATTAATCTATTGAATGTAAAAGCTGTATTTAACTACAAATTATTGGTAATTTTAACCTTACTGAAATTATAAAAGGCAGTGAATAAAAGAACTAAAAGAATTGCATATTAATTTATATAAAGTTGTGCATATGAGAAAAATAACATTATTTTTTATCAGTTTACCAATAAATTAAGCAGAAAGATTGTAAAAAATTAAGGACCCAATAAATAAATGAAGAAAAAATCTTATAAAAAAAATTCAAATAATTCACTGGTTTTTTAGTGAAGAAATTATTTGCTTAATAAAAACCTTAAGCAATAGTTGAAAAGCAATGCAAAAATCTAAAATTAAGACCATTGAAATATTGTTAAAGCTATAAAAACGAACTAATTATAATAATTTAGCAACTAAAGGTATTAATCTATTGAATGTAAAAGCTGTATTTAACTACAAATTATTGGTAATTTTAACCTTACTGAAATTATAAGATGCAGTGAATAAAAGAACTAAAAGAATTGCATATTAATTTATATAAAGTTGTGCATATGAGAAAAATAACATTATTTTTTATCAGTTTACCAATAAATTAAGCAGAAAGATTGTAAAAAATTAAGGACCCAATAAATAAATGAAGAAAAAATCTTATAAAAAAATTCAAATAATTCACTGGTTTTTTAGTGAAGAAATTATTTGCTTAATAAAAACCTTAAGCAATAGTTGAAAAGCAATGCAAAAATCTAAAATTAAGACCATTGAAATATTGTTAAAGCAATAAAAACGAACTAATTATAATAATTTAGCAACTAAAGGTATTAATCTATTGAATGTAAAAGCTGTATTTAACTACAAATTATTGGTAATTTTAACCTTACTGAAATTATAAAAGGCAGTGAATAAAAGAACTAAAAGAATTGCATATTAATTTATATAAAGTTGTGCATATGAGAAAAATAACATTATTTTTTATCAGTTTATCAATAACTTAAGCAGAAAGATTGTAAAAAATTAAGGACCCAATAAATAAATGAAGAAAAAATCTTATTAAAAAAATTCAAATAATGCACTGGTTTTTTAGTGAAGAAATTATTTGCTTCATAAAAACCTTAAGCAATAGTTGAAAAGCAATGCAAAAATCTAAAATTAAGACCATTGAAATATTGTTAAAGCAATAAAAACGAAATAATTATATTAATTTAGCAACTAAAGGTATTAATCTATTGAATGTAAAAGCTGTATTTAACTACAAATTATTGGTAATTTTAACCTTACTGAAATTATAAGATGCGGTGAATAAAAGAACTAAAAGAATTGCATATTAATTTATATAAAGTTGTGCATATGAGAAAAATAACATTATTTTTTATCAGTTTACCAATAAATTAAGCAGAAAGATTGTAAAAAATTAAGGACCCAATAAATAAATGAAGAAAAAATCTTATAAAAAAAATTCAAATAATGCACTGGTTTTTTAGTAAAGAAATTATTTGCTTAATAAAAACCTTAAGCAATAGTTGAAAAGCAATGCAAAAATCTAAAATTAAGACCATTGAAATATTGTTAAAGCTATAAAAACGAACTAATTATAATAATTTAGCAACTAAAGGTATTAATCTATTGAATGTAAAAGCTGTATTTAACTACAAATTATTGGTAATTTTAACCTTACTGAAATTATAAGATGCAGTGAATAAAAGAACTAAAAGAATTGCATATTAATTTATATAAAGTTGTGCATATGAGAAAAATAACATTATTTTTTATCAGTTTATCAATAACTTAAGCAGAAAGATTGTAAAAAATTAAGGACCCAATAAATAAATGAAGAAAAAATCTTATAAAAAAATTCAAATAATGCACTGGTTTTTTAGTAAAGAAATTATTTGCTTAATAAAAACCTTAAGCAATAGTTGAAAAGCAATGCAAAAATCTAAAATTAAGACCATTGAAATATTGTTAAAGCAATAAAAACGAAATAATTATATTAATTTAGCAACTAAAGGTATTAATCTATTGAATGTAAAAGCTGTATTTAACTACAAATTATTGGTAATTTTAACCTTACTGAAATTATAAAAGGCAGTGAATAAAAGAACTAAAAGAATTGCATATTAATTTATATAAAGTTGTGCATATGAGAAAAATAACATTATTTTTTATCAGTTTACCAATAAATTAAGCAGAAAGATTGTAAAAAATTATGACCCAATAAATAAATGAAGAAAAAATCTTATAAAAAGAAATTCAAATAATTCACTGGTTTTTTAGTGAAGAAATTATTTGCTTCATAAAAACCTTAAGCAATAGTTGAAAAGCAATGCAAAAATCTAAAATTAAGACCATTGAAATATTGTTAAAGCAATAAAAACGAAATAATTATAATAATTTAGCAACTAAAGGTATTAATCTATTGAATGTAAAAGCTGTATTTAACTACAAATTATTGGTAATTTTAACCTTACTGAAATTATAAGATGCAGTGAATAAAAGAACTAAAAGAATTGCATATTAATTTATATAAAGTTGTGCATATGAGAAAAATAACATTATTTTTTATCAGTTTATCAATAACTTAAGCAGAAAGATTGTAAAAAATTAAGGACCCAATAAATAAATGAAGAAAAAATCTTATTAAAAAAATTCAAATAATGCACTGGTTTTTTAGTAAAGAAATTATTTGCTTAATAAAACCTTAAGCAATAGTTGAAAAGCAATGCAAAAATCTAAAATTAAGACCATTGAAATATTGTTAAAGCAATAAAAACGAAATAATTATATTAATTTAGCAACTAAAGGTATTAATCTATTGAATGTAAAAGCTGTATTTAACTACAAATTATTGGTAATTTTAACCTTACTGAAATTATAAAAGGCAGTGAATAAAAGAACTAAAAGAATTGCATATTAATTTATATAAAGTTGTGCATATGAGAAAAATAACATTATTTTTTATCAGTTTACCAATAAATTAAGCAGAAAGATTGTAAAAAATTAATGACCCAATAAATAACTGAAGAAAAAATCTTATAAAAAGAAATTCAAATAATGCACTGGTTTTTTAGTAAAGAAATTATTTGCTTAATAAAAACCTTAAGCAATAGTTGAAAAGCAATGCAAAAATCTAAAATTAAGACCATTGAAATATTGTTAAAGCAATAAAAACGAAATAATTATAATAATTTAGCAACTAAAGGTATTAATCTATTGAATGTAAAAGCTGTATTTAACTACAAATTATTGGTAAATTTAACCTTACTGAAATTATAAGATGCAGTGAATAAAAGAACTAAAAGAATTGCATATTAATTTATATAAAGTTGGGCATATGAGAAAAATAACATTATTTTTTATCATTTTATCAATTACTTAAGCAGAAAGATTGTAAAAAATTAATGACCCAATAAATAAATGAAGAAAAAATCTTATAAAAGAAATTCAAATAATTCACTGGTTTTTTAGTGAAGAAATTATTTGCTTCATAAAACCTTAAGCAATAGTTGAAAAGCAATGCAAAAATCTAAAATTAAGACCATTGAAATATTGTTAAAGCAATAAAAACGAAATAATTATAATAATTTAGCAACTAAAGGTATTAATCTATTGAATGTAAAAGCTGTATTTAACTACAAATTATTGGTAATTTTAACCTTACTGAAATTATAAGATGCAGTGAATAAAAGAACTAAAAGAATTGCATATTAATTTATATAAAGTTGTGCATATGAGAAAAATAACATTATTTTTTATCATTTTATCAATAACTTAAGCAGAAAGATTGTAAAAAATTAAGGACCCAATAAATAAATGAAGAAAAAATCTTATAAAAGAAATTCAAATAATTCACTGGTTTTTTAGTAAAGAAATTATTTGCTTAATAAAACCTTAAGCAATAGTTGAAAAGCAATGCAAAAATCTAAAATTAAGACCATTGAAATATTGTTAAAGCAATAAAAACGAAATAATTATATTAATTTAGCAACTAAAGGTATTAATCTATTGAATGTAAAAGCTGTATTTAACTACAAATTATTGGTAATTTTAACCTTACTGAAATTATAAAAGGCAGTGAATAAAAGAACTAATAAACAAACCACTTCGATCATCATCTAATAAAAAATTCTTTCCTCATTTTCACTTAAAAGTCATTTAAAAAATATTTAACTATGTCTTTAAATATATGCTCGAAAAAAACATTTGTTTTAGAAAGTGGCGACAATTTTTTTATTGCAATTCAGATGGGCATAACTCTTGAGAAAATTGAGATAAAGATTATTTAGATATACCTTTTGGAAGCTGCTTTTAGGCTCTTTCAGAAAATAATAAATACTCGCTGAGACACCCACTATGAACCCAGATATCTGCTAGGGACTTTGAGTACCACATTTTATGCCTGAACCTCAGCAAATTTTATGTTACCAAGCGTAATTTGAACGTCTTTTAGTGCCGAATTAAAACTGTAGTATGAAATCGCTTTGTCTGTGTGCCGGACTAAGGCTTTTGAAGAAAATTTTTTTGCTGCTAACTCTTCAACAAATGAAGATAAAAATACTTAAATACACCAATCGAAAGCTGCTCTTATGCTCTACAGGTGGAATAAACAAACCACTTCGATCATCATCTAATAAAAAATTCTTTCCTCATTTTCACTTAAAAGTCATTTAAAAAAATATTTAACTATGTCTTTAAATATATGCTCGAAAAAACATTTGTTTTAGAAAGTGGCGACAATTTTTTTATTGAGATTCAGATGGGCATAACTCTTCAGAAAATCGAGATAAAAATTATTTAGATATAGCTAACGGAAGCTGCTTTTATGCTCTTTCAGAAAATAATAAATACTCTCTGAGACACCCACTACGAACCCAGATATCTGCTAGGGACTTTGAGTACCACATTTTATGCCTGAACCTCAGCAAATTTTATGTTACCAAGCGTAATTTGAACGCCTTTTAGTGCCGAATTAAAACTGTAGTATGAAATCGCTTTGTCTGTGTGCCGGACTAAGGCTTTTGAAGAAAATTTTTTTGCTGCTAACTCTTCAACAAATGAAGATAAAAATAGTTAAATACACCAATCGAAAGCTGCTCTTATGCTCTACAGGTGGAATAAACAAACCACTTCGATCATCATCTAATAAAAAATTCTTTCCTCATTTTCACTTAAAAGTCATTTAAAAAATATTTAACTATGTCTTTAAATATATGCTCGAAAAAAACATTTGTTTTAGAAAGTGGCGACAATTTTTTTATTGAAATTCAGATGAGCATAACTCTTGAGAAAATCGAGATAAAAATTATTTAGATATACCTATCGGAAGCTGCTTTTAGGCTCTTTCAGAAAATAATAAATACTCGCTGAGACACCCACTATGAACCCAGATATCTGCTAGGGACTTTGAGTACCACATTTTATGCCTGAACCTCAGCAAATTTTATGTTACCAAGCGTAATTTGAACGTCTTTTAGTGCCGAATTAAAACTGTAGTATAAAATCGCTTTGTCTGTGTGCCGGACTAAGGCTTTTGAAGAAAATTTTTTTGCTGCTAACTCTTCAACAAATGAAGATAAAAATAGTTAAATACACCAATCGAAAGCTGCTCTTATGCTCTACAGGTGGAATAAACAAACCACTTCGATCATCATCTAATAAAAAATTCTTTCCTCATTTTCACTTAAAAGTCATTTAAAAAAATATTTAACTATGTCTTTAAATATATGCGCGAAAAAAACATTTGTTTTAGAAAGTGGCGACAATTTTTTTATTGAAATTCAGATGAGCATAACTCTTGAGAAAATCGAGATAAAAATTATTTAGATATACCTTTCGGAAGCTGCTTTTAGGCTCTTTCAGAAAATAATAAATACTCGCTGAGACACCCACTATGAACCCAGATATCTGCTAGGGACTTTGAGTACCACATTTTATGCCTGAACCTCAGCAAATTTTATGTTACCAAGCGTAATTTGAACGTCTTTTAGTGCCGAATTAAAACTGTAGTATGAAATCGCTTTGTCTGTGTGCCGGACTAAGGCTTTTGAAGAAAATTTTTTTGCTGCTAACTCTTCAACAAATGAAGATAAAAATAGTTAAATACACCAATCGAAAGCTGCTCTTATGCTCTACAGGTGGAATAAACAAACCACTTCGATCATCATCTAATAAAAAATTCTTTCCTCATTTTCACTTAAAAGTCATTTAAAAAAATATTTAACTATGTCTTTAAATATATGCGCGAAAAAAACATTTGTTTTAGAAAGTGGCGACAATTTTTTTATTGAAATTCAGATGGGCATAACTCTTGAGAAAATCGAGATAAAAATTATTTAGATATACCTATTGTAAGCTGCTTTTAGGCTCTTTCAGAAAATAATAAATACTCGCTGAGACACCCACTATGAACACAGATATCTGCTAGGGAATTTGAGTACCACATTTTATGCCTGAACCTCAGCAAATTTTATGTTACCAAGCGTAATTTGAACGTCTTTTAGTGCCGAATTAAAACTGTAGTATGAAATCGCTTTGTCTGTGTGCCGGACTAAGGCTTTTGAAGAAAATTTTTTTGCTGCTAACTCTTCAACAAATGAAGATAAAAATAGTTAAATACACCAATCGAAAGCTGCTCTTATGCTCTACAGGTGGAATAAACAAACCACTTCGATCATCATCTAATAAAAAATTCTTTCCTCATTTTCACTTAAAAGTCATTTAAAAAAATATTTAACTATGTCTTTAAATATATGCTCGAAAAAAACATTTGTTTTAGAAAGTGGCGACAATTTTTTTATTGAAATTCAGATGAGCATAACTCTTGAGAAAATCGAGATAAAAATTATTTAGATATACCTTTCGGAAGCTGCTTTTAGGCTCTTTCAGAAAATAATAAATACTCGCTGAGACACCCACTATGAACCCAGATATCTGCTAGGGACTTTGAGTACCACATTTTATGCCTGAACCTCAGCAAATTTTATGTTACCAAGCGTAATTTGAACGTCTTTTAGTGCCGAATTAAAACTGTAGTATGAAATCGCTTTGTCTGTGTGCCGGACTAAGGCTTTTGAAGAAAATTTTTTGCTGCTAACTCTTCAACAAATGAAGATAAAAATAGTTAAATACACCAATCGAAAGCTGCTCTTATGCTCTACAGGTGGAATAAACAAACCACTTCGATCATCATCTAATAAAAAATTCTTTCCTCATTTTCACTTAAAAGTCATTTAAAAAAATATTTAACTATGTCTTTAAATATATGCGCGAAAAAAACATTTGTTTTAGAAAGTGGCGACAATTTTTTTATTGAAATTCAGATGAGCATAACTCTTGAGAAAATCGAGATAAAAATTATTTAGATATACCTTTCGGAAGCTGCTTTTAGGCTCTTTCAGAAAATAATAAATACTCGCTGAGACACCCACTATGAACCCAGATATCTGCTAGGGACTTTGAGTACCACATTTTATGCCTGAACCTCAGCAAATTTTATGTTACCAAGCGTAATTTGAACGCCTTTTAGTGCCGAATTAAAACTGTAGTATGAAATCGCTTTGTCTGTGTGCCGGACTAAGGCTTTTGAAGAAAATTTTTTGCTGCTAACTCTTCAACAAATGAAGATAAAAATAGTTAAATACACCAATCGAAAGCTGCTCTTATGCTCTACAGGTGGAATAAACAAACCACTTCGATCATCATCTAATAAAAAATTCTTTCCTCATTTTCACTTAAAAGTCATTTAAAAAAATATTTAACTATGTCTTTAAATATATGCTCGAAAAAAACATTTGTTTTAGAAAGTGGCGACAATTTTTTTATTGAAATTCAGATGAGCATAACTCTTGAGAAAATCGAGATAAAAATTATTTAGATATACCTATTGTAAGCTGCTTTTAGGCTCTTTCAGAAAATAATAAATACTCGCTGAGACACCCACTATGAACCCAGATATCTGCTAGGGACTTTGAGTACCACATTTTATGCCTGAACCTCAGCAAATTTTATGTTACCAAGCGTAATTTGAACGTCTTTTAGTGCCGAATTAAAACTGTAGTATGAAATCGCTTTGTCTGTGTGCCGGACTAAGGCTTTTGAAGAAAATTTTTTGCTGCTAACTCTTCAACAAATGAAGATAAAAATACTTAAATACACCAATCGAAAGCTGCTCTTATGCTCTACAGGTGGAATAAACAAACCACTTCGATCATCATCTAATAAAAAATTCTTTCCTCATTTTCACTTAAAAGTCATTTAAAAAAATATTTAACAATGTCTTTAAATATATGCTCGAAAAAAACATTTGTTTTAGAAAGTGGCGACAATTTTTTTATTGAAATTCAGATGAGCATAACTCTTGAGAAAATCGAGATAAAAATTATTTAGATATACCTATCGTAAGCTGCTTTTAGGCTCTTTCAGAAAATAATAAATACTCGCTGAGACACCCACTATGAACCCAGATATCTGCTAGGGACTTTGAGTACCACATTTTATGCCTGAACCTCAGCAAATTTTATGTTACCAAGCGTAATTTGAACGTCTTTTAGTGCCGAATTAAAACTGTAGTATGAAATCGCTTTGTCTGTGTGCCGGACTAAGGCTTTTGAAGAAAATTTTTTGCTGCTAACTCTTCAACAAATGAAGATAAAAATAGTTAAATACACCAATCGAAAGCTGCTCTTATGCTCTACAGGTGGAATAAACAAACCACTTCGATCATCATCTAATAAAAAATTCTTTCCTCATTTTCACTTAAAAGTCATTTAAAAAAATATTTAACTATGTCTTTAAATATATGCTCGAAAAAAACATTTGTTTTAGAAAGTGGCGACAATTTTTTTATTGCAATTCAGATGGGCATAACTCTTGAGAAAATTGAGATAAAAATTATTTAGATATACCTATTGTAAGCTGCTTTTAGGCTCTTTCAGAAAATAATAAATACTCGCTGAGACACCCACTATGAACCCAGATATCTGCTAGGGACTTTGAGTACCACATTTTATGCCTGAACCTCAGCAAATTTTATGTTACCAAGCGTAATTTGAACGTCTTTTAGTGCCGAATTAAAACTGTAGTATGAAATCGCTTTGTCTGTGTGCCGGACTAAGGCTTTTGAAGAAAATTTTTTGCTGCTAACTCTTCAACAAATGAAGATAAAAATAGTTAAATACACCAATCGAAAGCTGCTCTTATGCTCTACAGGTGGAATAAACAAACCACTTCGATCATCATCTAATAAAAAATTCTTTCCTCATTTTCACTTAAAAGTCATTTAAAAAAATATTTAACTATGTCTTTAAATATATGCTCGAAAAAAACATTTGTTTTAGAAAGTGGCGACAATTTTTTTATTGAAATTCAGATGGGCATAACTCTTGAGAAAATCGAGATAAAAATTATTTAGATATACCTATCGTAAGCTGCTTTTAGGCTCTTTCAGAAAATAATAAATACTCGCTGAGACACCCACTATGAACCCAGATATCTGCTAGGGACTTTGAGTACCACATTTTATGCCTGAACCTCAGCAAATTTTATGTTACCAAGCGTAATTTGAACGTCTTTTAGTGCCGAATTAAAACTGTAGTATGAAATCGCTTTGTCTGTGTGCCGGACTAAGGCTTTTGAAGAAAATTTTTTGCTGCTAACTCTTCAACAAATGAAGATAAAAATAGTTAAATACACCAATCGAAAGCTGCTCTTATGCTCTACAGGTGGAATAAACAAACCACTTCGATCATCATCTAATAAAAAATTCTTTCCTCATTTTCACTTAAAAGTCATTTAAAAAATATTTAACTATGTCTTTAAATATATGCTCGAAAAAAACATTTGTTTTAGAAAGTGGCGACAATTTTTTTATTGAAATTCAGATGAGCATAACTCTTGAGAAAATCGAGATAAAAATTATTTAGATATACCTATTGTAAGCTGCTTTTAGGCTCTTTCAGAAAATAATAAATACTCGCTGAGACACCCACTACGAACCCAGATATCTGCTAGGGACTTTGAGTACCACATTTTATGCCTGAACCTCAGCAAATTTTATGTTACCAAGCGTAATTTGAACGTCTTTTAGTGCCGAATTAAAACTGTAGTATGAAATCGCTTTGTCTGTGTGCCGGACTAAGGCTTTTGAAGAAAATTTTTTGCTGCTAACTCTTCAACAAATGAAGATAAAAATAGTTAAATACACCAATCGAAAGCTGCTCTTATGCTCTACAGGTGGAATAAACAAACCACTTCGATCATCATCTAATAAAAAATTCTTTCCTCATTTTCACTTAAAAGTCATTTAAAAAAATATTTAACTATGTCTTTAAATATATGCTCGAAAAAAACATTTGTTTTAGAAAGTGGCGACGAGTTTATTATTGAGAATCAGATGCGCATAACTCTGGAGAAAATGGAAATAAAAATTATTTAGATATACCTATTCGAAAGCTGGCTTTAAGCTCTTTCAGAAAATAATAAAAACTCGCCCAGACACCCATTATGGGCCCAGATATCTGCTAGGGACTTTGAGTACCACATTTTATGCCTGAACCTCAGCAAATTTTATGTTACCAAGCGTAATTTGAACGTCTTTTAGTGCCGAATTAAAACTGTAGTATGAAATCGCTTTGTCTGTGTGCCGGACTAAGGCTTTTGAAGAAAATTTTTTGCTGCTAACTCTTCAACAAATGAAGATAAAAATACTTAAATACACCAATCGAAAGCTGCTCTTATGCTCTACAGGTGGAATAAACAAACCACTTCGATCATCATCTAATAAAAAATTCTTTCCTCATTTTCACTTAAAAGTCATTTAAAAAAATATTTAACTATGTCTTTAAATATATGCTCGAAAAAAACATTTGTTTTAGAAAGTGGCGACATTTTTTTGAAATTAGATGGCATAAATCTTGTGAAAATGAGATAAAAAATTTTTAGATATGTATCGAAGCTGCTTTAGGCTCTTCAAAAATAAAATACGCGCTGAGACACCCACTATTAACCAGTATCTTCATTTGTTGAAGAGTTAGCAGCAAAAAATTTTCTTCAAAAGCCTTAGTCGGCACACAGACAAAGCGATTTCATACTACAGTTTTAATTCGGCACTAAAAGACGTTCAAATTACGCTTGGTAAACATAAAATTGCTGAGGTTCAGGCATAAATGTGGTACTCAAAGTCCCTAGCAAGAATCTGGGTTCATAGTGGGTGTCTCAGCGAGTATTTCTTATTTTCTGAAAGAGCCTAAAAGCAGCTTACATAGGTATAATCTAAATAATTTTTTATCTCGATTTTCTCAAGAGGTATGCTCATCTGAATTTCAATAAAAATTGTCGCCACTTTCTAAACAAATGTTTTTTCGAGCATATATTTAAAGACATAGTTAAATATTTTTTTAAATGACTTTTAAGTGAAAATGAGGAAAGAATTTTTTATTAGATGATGATCGAAGTGGTTTGTTTATTCCACCTGTAGAGCATAAGAGCAGCTTTCGATTGGTGTATTTAACTATTTTTATCTTCATTTGTTGAAGAGTTAGCAGCAAAAAATTTTCTTCAAAAGCCTTAGTCCGGCACACAGACAAAGCGATTTCATACTACAGTTTTAATTCGGCACTAAAAGACGTTCAAATTACGCTTGGTAACATAAAATTTGCTGAGGTTCAGGCATAAAATGTGGTACTCAAAGTCCCTAGCAGATATCTGGGTTCATAGTGGGTGTCTCAGCGAGTATTTATTATTTTCTGAAAGAGCCTAAAAGCAGCTTCCAATAGGTATATCTAAATAATTTTTATCTCGATTTTCTCAAGAGTTATGCCCATCTGAATTTCAATAAAAAAATTGTCGCCACTTTCTAAAACAAATGTTTTTTTCGAGCATATATTTAAAGACATAGTTAAATATTTTTTTAAATGACTTTTAAGTGAAAATGAGGAAAGAATTTTTTATTAGATGATGATCGAAGTGGTTTGTTTATTCCACCTGTAGAGCATAAGAGCAGCTTTCGATTGGTGTATTTAACTATTTTTATCTTCATTTGTTGAAGAGTTAGCAGCAAAAAATTTTCTTCAAAAGCCTTAGTCCGGCACACAGACAAAGCGATTTCATACTACAGTTTTAATTCGGCACTAAAAGACGTTCAAATTACGCTTGGTAACATAAAATTTGCTGAGGTTCAGGCATAAAATGTGGTACTCAAAGTCCCTAGCAGATATCTGGGTTCATAGTGGGTGTCTCAGCGAGTATTTATTATTTTCTGAAAGAGCCTAAAAGCAGCTTACAATAGGTATATCTAAATAATTTTTATCTCGATTTTCTCAAGAGTTATGCTCATCTGAATTTCAATAAAAAATTGTCGCCACTTTCTAAAACAAATGTTTTTTTCGAGCATTTATTTAAAGACATAGTTAAATATTTTTTTAAATGACTTTTAAGTGAAAATGAGGAAAGAATTTTTTATTAGATGATGATCGAAGTGGTTTGTTTATTCCACCTGTAGAGCATAAGAGCAGCTTTCGATTGGTGTATTTAACTATTTTTATCTTCATTTGTTGAAGAGTTAGCAGCAAAAAATTTTCTTCAAAAGCCTTAGTCCGGCACACAGACAAAGCGATTTCATACTACAGTTTTAATTCGGCACTAAAAGACGTTCAAATTACGCTTGGTAACATAAAATTTGCTGAGGTTCAGGCATAAAATGTGGTACTCAAAGTCCCTAGCAGATATCTGGGTTCATAGTGGGTGTCTCAGCGAGTATTTATTATTTTCTGAAAGAGCCTAAAAGCAGCTTCCGATAGGTATATCTAAATAATTTTTATCTCGATTTTCTCAAGAGTTATGCCCATCTGAATTGCAATAAAAAAATTGTCGCCACTTTCTAAAACAAATGTTTTTTTCGAGCATATATTTAAAGACATAGTTAAATATTTTTTTAAATGACTTTTAAGTGAAAATGAGGAAAGAATTTTTTATTAGATGATGATCGAAGTGGTTTGTTTATTCCACCTGTAGAGCATAAGAGCAGCTTTCGATTGGTGTATTTAAGTTTTTTTATCTTCATTTGTTGAAGAGTTAGCAGCAAAAAATTTTCTTCAAAAGCCTTAGTCCGGCACACAGACAAAGCGATTTCATACTACAGTTTTAATTCGGCACTAAAAGACGTTCAAATTACGCTTGGTAATATAAAATTTGCTGAGGTTCCGGCATAAAATTTAGTACTCAAAGTCCCTAGCAGATATCTGGGTTCGTAGTGGGTGTCTCAGAGAGTATTTATTATTTTCTGAAAGAGCATAAAAGCAGCTTCCGTTAGCTATATCTAAATAATTTTTATCTCGATTTTCTGAAGAGTTATGCCCATCTGAATCTCAATAAAAAAATTGTCGCCACTTTCTAAAACAAATGTTTTTTTCGAGCATATATTTAAAGATATTGTTAAATATTTTTTTAAATGACTTTTAAGTGAAAAATGAGGAAAGAATTTTTTATTAGATGATGATCGAAGTGATTGGTTTATTCCACATGTAGAGCATAAGAGCAGCTTTCGTTTGGTGTATTTAAGTACTTTTATCTTCATTTGTTGAAGAGTTAGCAGCAAAAAATTTTCTTAAAAAGGCCTAGTCCGGCACACAGACAAAGCGATTTCATACTACAGTTTTAATTCTGCACTAAAAGGCGTTCAAATTACGCTTGGTAACATAAAATTTGCTGAGGTTCAGGCATAAAATGTGGTACTCAAAGTCCCTAGCAGATATCTGGGTTCGTAGTGGGTGTCTCAGAGAGTATTTATTATTTTCTGAAAGAGCATAAAAGCAGCTTCCGTTAGCTATATCTAAATAATTTTTATCTCGATTTTCTGAAGAGTTATGCCCATCTGAATCTCAATAAAAAAATTGTCGCCACTTTCTAAAACAAATGTTTTTTTCGAGCATATATTTAAAGATATTGTTAAATATTTTTTTAAATGACTTTTAAGTGAAAATGAGGAAAGAATTTTTTATTAGATGATGATCGAAGTGATTGGTTTATTCCACATGTAGAGCATAAGAGCAGCTTTCGTTTGGTGTATTTAAGTACTTTTATCTTCATTTGTTGAAGAGTTAGCAGCAAAAAATTTTCTTAAAAAGCCCTAGTCCGGCACACAGACAAAGCGATTTCATACTACAGTTTTAATTCTGCACTAAAAGGCGTTCAAATTACGCTTGGTAATATAAAATTTGCTGAGGTTCCGGCATAAAATGTAGTACTCAAAGTCCCTAGCAGATATCTGGGTTCGTAGTGGGTGTCTCAGCGAGTATTTATTATTTTCTGAAAGAGCATAAAAGCAGCTTTCTATAGGTATATCTAAATAATTTTTATCTCGAATTTCTGAAGAGTTATGCCCATCTGAATTTCAATAAAAAAATTGTCGCCACTTTCTAAAACAAATGTCTTTTTCGAGCATATATTTAAAGATATTGTTAAATATTTTTTTAAATGACTTTTAAGTGAAAATGAGGAAAGAATTTTTTATTAGATGATGATCGAAGTGGTTTGTTTATTCCACCTGTAGAGCATAAGAGCAGCTTTCGATTGGTGTATTTAAGTTTTTTTATCTTCATTTGTTGAAGAGTTAGCAGCAAAAAATTTTCTTAAAAAGCCCTAATCCGGCACACAGACAAAGCGATTTCATACTACAGTTTTAATTCGGCACTAAAAGACGTTCAAATTACGCTTGGTAACATAAAATTTGCTGAGGTTCAGGCATAAAATGTGGTACTCAAAGTCCCTAGCAGATATCTGGGTTCGTAGTGGGTGTCTCAGCGAGTATTTATTATTTTCTGAAAGAGCATAAAAGCAGCTTTCTATAGGTATATCTAAATAATTTTTATCTCGAATTTCTGAAGAGTTATGCCCATCTGAATTTCAATAAAAAAATTGTCGCCACTTTCTAAAACAAATGTCTTTTCGAGCATATATTTAAAGATATTGTTAAATATTTTTTTAAATGACTTTTAAGTGAAAAATGAGGAAAGAATTTTTTATTAGATGATGATCGAAGTGGTTTGTTTATTCCACCTGTAGAGCATAAGAGCAGCTTTCGATTGGTGTATTTAAGTTTTTTTATCTTCATTTGTTGAAGAGTTAGCAGCAAAAAATTTTCTTAAAAAGCCCTAGTCCGGCACACAGACAAAGCGATTTCATACTACAGTTTTAATTCTGCACTAAAAGGCGTTCAAATTACGCTTGGTAATATAAAATTTGCTGAGGTTCCGGCATAAAATGTAGTACTCAAAGTCCCTAGCAGATATCTGGGTTCGTAGTGGGTGTCTCAGAGAGTATTTATTATTTTCTGAAAGAGCATAAAAGCAGCTTCCGTTAGCTATATCTAAATAATTTTTATCTCGATTTTCTGAAGAGTTATGCCCATCTGAATCTCAATAAAAAAATTGTCGCCACTTTCTAAAACAAATGTCTTTTCGAGCATATATTTAAAGATATTGTTAAATATTTTTTTAAATGACTTTTAAATGAAAAATGAGGAAAGAATTTTTTATTAGATGATGATCGAAGTGGTTTGTTTATTCCACCTGTAGAGCATAAGAGCAGCTTTCGATTGGTGTATTTAAGTTTTTTTATCTTCATTTGTTGAAGAGTTAGCAGCAAAAAATTTTCTTAAAAAGCCCTAGTCCGGCACACAGACAAAGCGATTTCATACTACAGTTTTAATTCTGCACTAAAAGGCGTTCAAATTACGCTTGGTAATATAAAATTTGCTGAGGTTCCGGCATAAAATGTAGTACTCAAAGTCCCTAGCAGATATCTGGGTTCGTAGTGGGTGTCTCAGAGAGTATTTATTATTTTCTGAAAGAGCATAAAAGCAGCTTTCGATAGAATCACCCCTAGGAAAATGAATTTAACACAAATTAAAAATTTTGGATAAAAAAAAATTGAATTCATTTTTAGGATAATCAAAAGAAAACCTTTCAAATATTGAAGAAATATTTTATTATTAATTTAATTTTTTAAAAATTTGTTTGATTAAATAAGGAAATATATATATATATATAAAAGTTATCATTTCATCACTTTAACTGAGCAAATTTTTCAGCGTAAATGGACTTTGAAGAATATTTTTGGGGGAAAAAATCCTTTTTAATGCGCATTAAATTATTATTTTCCTTTCATTAATGTTAATTATTCGGAAATTAATGAATGAATGAAAAAAAAAACAATTTTTTTAAATTTATACTTTGTGATCACTTAGTAGAAATCAAAATTTGCGAACATTTTTAATATCTTATGCATAAACAAAAAAAAAATTAATAATTAAAAAGAAAATGAAAATCATATCATTTAATTTTGTATTATTATTATTAAATTATTATTACAAACTCGAAAAAATTATTATTTAATATAATAATTATTTTGTTTTTAAGAAAATGGGATTCATTCTTGTTATGTGCTATTATTCATGATAAATTTAATTGGTAAAACATTATCAGTCGATAAATTTTTGTGTGAAAAAGAATGAAAAACGTCGGCCAACCTTAGCCGAAATATTTGGCCAAAGATTTGAAAATGAAAAAATGAGAGAATATGAAAATGATCAAAATACGAATTGGCAAAATGAAAATGAATTAAATTCTGCTGTTTCGAATGGCACTGATCAGAACAACAACCAATTGAATGACGATCAAAAACGCAAAATTGTACATAAATTTCACGCGATAAAAGGAGGAATTAAGAAAAGGCGGAAATTTTCATCAAAAACTAGGAATAAAATTGAACAAAAAATTGCAAAAAAATTGGGAATTAATCGGATGAAAATTTATAAATGGAAAAAAGAATTTGGATTATTTCTGAAAATTATGAAATGAAAAAGCGGGAATTTATTTTACGAATTGATGAGTTTAAGAAATTATCAAAAAGAGGAAGACAACAGTAATTTGTGAATGAGTTGGGCATTGGCGAAGTGACATTTAGAAAATGGAAAAAGGAATTTGGCATTGAAATTGGCAAAACTAAATTATTTTATTTTATTTGTAATAATTTTTAAAATTATCTTATTATTTTTAGGTAGAAATATGTATTCGAATGAAGAAAAAAATAAGCTTAATGAATGTTTATTATAAACTGAAGAAAGAAAATTCTTCTTTAAGCGACAAAGAAATTGCTGGAAGATTGAAAATCTCTCAACCCACCCTAAACAAATGGAAAAATCAAAAAAGTCCGTAAATTTTTAGTATTTTCTATACAATTTGTTGATCAAATGCTGTTCATTTATCTTTAATAATTGTACATAATTTGTTTTCTTCAAAGGCTGTTCATTATCCTTAATTAATGTAAAGATAAGTAAGAATGGGGGTTAATGCAGGGTTACCCTTTGTCTTTATTTCTATGATTTGTCCTTATTTAAGTTCTTTGTCCTTATTTTCATCTTATTTTTTGGATTCAGAGAGAAATTTAGATTTGAAATGATAATATGTTTTTGAAGCGAATTATGCAAAATCTTAACAAGATTCAGTTTCGCCGCCCCCTAGGCACCGCCGGACTCTCTTCCCTCATCCATACCCAAAAAATTTTTTGGAAAAATGCGCCCAAAAAAATTGTTACTGATTTTTTGATTCTTGAATGTATTGAAATTTACAAATTGCTTATGTATTCCACAAAATTTGTTAAAATCGATTTTCGTAAATATATAAATTTCTCATTTCTAAGCTGTAATTGCTCAGAAAAATAGTTGGTTGGCGGCGAGAAATAAGTTGCTAATGCTTGATTTTGTTGAATAAAAATGCAATTTAAAGTTTTGAAAGCGTGTTTTAAAAAAAATCCTTATTTTTGACCCTAAAATCTTATTTTTGACCGCGATATACTTATTTCAGGAAATTTTCAAGGGTAACCCTGGGTTAGTGAGTTCAAATTATTGATGAAAAAAATATCATTTCCTTTGTCAGATTTTCTAATTGTATATTTTTAAATTTAAAAATTTGTAAAATTTGTCTTATTTATTATCAATTTTTCCAAAATATTTCAAATCCAATTAAAGTGTCATTCAATAAAAAATTTCCTGGTAATTTGTAATATTTTTGTCATTTATTTTGCATTTAAATTATTTTATAACCCATTAATTGAAAAGCATTAATTCAATTTATTTAAAATAATAAATCATAAAAATATTTTTTATTTTTAAGAAATGGAATTTTATCATATATTTTTTGCATTATTATTGCTGGTCAGCTCAATAAGCAATAGTTTAGCAGTTAAATTGTGCGAATTTAATGGAAAAGTTGGGCCAATTTTTGTCGAAATATTTGGCAAATGATCAAAATGATTTAAATTTGGCTGATTACTAAAGCCCGGATTTTTATGTGCTAAAAATCCTGAAATATGTAATAAAAAATGTGCTTAAAAAAGGCTGAAATAAGTGCAAAAACCACAAAAATGCCAAAATATGTTCTAAAATGATGTGTTAAAAATTGGAAAAATCAAGTGTGTTTTTGCATAAAAATTCCATAAAATCTCATTCTTTTTATTTTCGCCCGCACAATCGCAAATCAAACAATGACGAATTAATTAATTTGATTTGATTACTTTGGGCATTCGAAGTAAATAAAGAAATTTTGAAAATTTGTTAGAAATGACACGAAAATAGATTTTTAGTGGTGTATTTTTCAACTTTCTTGTATTTTATTACAAGTTTTCTAAAAAAAATGCCAAAATATGTGTCAAACCCTGAAATATGTACAATATGTTTTTATGTTACAAAAAGCCAAAATATGTATGTGTTTTTATGTTTTTATAAGTCGCTCTAAATCGAAAATTGTTCGGAGAAAATACGATTTTGAGCTACTTCGTCATAACTAAACCGCAGAAAAAAATTCCGGGCTCTACTGATTACATTGGCCAATAGAAAGACGAACAATTCACTTATAAGCAAAAATGCAAACTGCTTATAAATTTCACGCAATAAAAGAAGAAATAAAGAAAAGAGGAAATATTCGGCAAACGATCGCAAAAAATTGGGCAAAAAATTGCCAAAAAAATTGGGAATTAATAAAATGAAAATTTACAAATGGAAAAAAAGAATTTGGATTAAGCCGAAATAAAATTATTTTTTAAATCATATAAAAAATTTCTAGGGCATTTGCGGGGTCGCTGATCACGAATCTGACATCCATTTCGACCAAATTCGAACCCCGAACTCGTATTCGAACAAAAGTTGGAAAATTCAAATGTTCAAAAAACATTTATGGTGCGAAAATAACTCGAATACGGGTTCGGGGTTCGAATTTGGCCGAAATGGATGTCAGATTCGTGATCACCAAGAAATTTTTTATATGAGTTAAAAAATAATTTCATTTTTTATGGTCTGTAAAGTGCATAAGTACCAACTATTTTAGAGTTTTCAGGGTTCGAGAATCCGAATCTGGCATTTTTTTCGGCCTAACTAACTCCGACACCTGATTTGACAAAAAATCGAAAATTCAAATTTTTGGGTTTTTATATTTTTGGTCTAAAAATAATTTAAATTTTCTTTTATTGAAGCATTGGATTTTCAGTACATTTACAAAATATCCAATATCCATGGGATAAAACGAACGCTTAAAGTCTCGGGATCTTAGAAATGCAAGAAAAGAGCAAATACTGGCACAAACAAAAAAATAAATTACAATGAGAAAACACGAAATTCAACTATTTTCGAGTATATTCGAGAATATGAATATTGCTTTTAGCCAGAGTTGCCATCTCATAAACTTTCAACCCAAGTACAGCTGTATCGGTTTCCAAGTACACAACTGTCAAATTTTACAAAATCCAAGTACAGCATAAAACAATTAAAAATGGTTAATTTTTATTCAATTGGTTTGTATGTATTTATCGTTTGAATGGACTTTTTCCAATTTTTTTCCCTGCTGAAACTTATTCAACTGACAACCTTCAATTTACAAAATAATTTTATCAAAAAAAAAAAAAAATTACCCCCTAATACCTCCAAAAGTATTTGATTTGCAATTATGCGGTCGACAATGATAAAGAAAGAGATTTTTCTAGATTTTCATGTATAAAGACAGATTTTTCCAATTTTTAACTCATTTTTGTTTTGGCATTTTTTTTTAGCACATATTTCAGCATTTTTCCACATATTTTATTACTAGGGCTTCTTTTTTAGGCACCAAAAATCGCGGAATAGCCACCTAAAAAGGCAGAAAAATCCTTAGATAGGCACAAAATAGGCAAAAAATAATTTTTTTTTTTTTTTTTTTTTTTTTTTTTTTTTTTTTTTTTTTTATTAGCGCTTTTTAATAAAAAATAATCAAAAAACTTAATTTTGCGTATATTTCCAATTGTTTTAAAGTTTTTTCGAATAAGGACAATTTTTAAACCAAAAATTTTTAGCAAGAAAAAATAATTAAATTTTGGGGATAATTTTTGTAAAAAAATTTTTCAATGCTTTATATATTTCAGGATTTTTAGCAAATAAAAATCCGGGCTCTAAAGATTACTAGAGACCGACTTTTGAGGCATATGCCTTTTTTTTCTGCGCACTTGTTTCGATATATTGAGCATAAATAACACATTTTCCACTTGGTTTGAGGCTTTTACGTTGACTTTTATTATGCCTTTTTTTGTCTTTTTCGGGATTTTCGTGCCTTAAATGCCTTTTTTGGCATTTTTCCCTTTTGGTGCCTTTTTTGGCGTTTTTTTTCGAAAAATTCCATAAAAAATGCAGTAAATCGGGAAAATACACCCCTAAGAAAAAATATACCCCTAAGAAATAAAAAATTTTCTCAAAATTGATCGCCAAAATTTCATTTTTTTTTGATAAAAAATTTTAGGTTTAAAAATTTTCTTATTCAAAAAACATAAAACATTTAATAATTATTTAAATGGCCAAAATTAGTTATTTGTTTAAGTTTTACGTGTTTTGCTCCCTAAAAATCCTTAATAAAAAAATTTTAAATGCCTTTTTTCATGCCTTTTTTAATTTTTTCGTGCCTTTTATAGTGCCTTTTTCGCGATTTTTGGTGCCTTTTTAGTCGGTCTCTAATGATTACATACATTTTGACAGAATGTCAAAAATTAAAAAAAAAAATTTTTTTTTTATATAAAATGGACATTTTTTACTTTCTATGCAAAAATACCGATTTCCAAGTACATTCTTGGAAATAACGCAGTTAAAAATATCCAAGAATTATTGCCGACTTCCAAGTACGTACTTGCACAATTGGCACAGAAAAGCCAAGTACTATCTTGTCGTTTCTTTTTTTCTTTGTAATTGCTCTCACTTTGGCGTACTATCTCTTCATTTTTTAATAGAAAAAACCGCATTACTTCGCTCTAAGAAACTTTTTTTCCATTAACAGAATTTCTTCAAATTTTTCATATCGATAGAGAAAGAAATTAAACAAAATTTATCTGATTTGATTAAAAATTTCGGCCTAGAACATTATTAAAATGAGATGAAAAAAATTTGCATTTCTTTTTCTCTCCTTTTGTTGTACTATTTCATGTCTCTAACACATGAAAAACAACAAATTCGCAAATGCTAACAATTTTGGTTGAAAGGGTACAAAACTGTTTTGGACATTTCACAACCAATAAAAAAATTATTAGTTTTCGCATTTTGGTTAGAAACAGCGGCCTATGACTTGAGTTATAACGTAATGAAAATTTTAAACTCTCAAAACTTTTTTCTGAGATGTCAAATTGCTTAGCACTCGCTTAGAAAAAGATTCTCCTTTTCAAAAATCTTAGATAATAAATTTGTTCGGTTTACTTAGTTTGAAATATAGCGAGATATGGCTGATCAAAATAAATTAGGTATGCAAAAAAGGCAATTTATCATTGTGCCTTTGAATTAGCGCGCAAAAAATAACGCCAATTACGCTATTTGGCGTTTCGAGCAATTTTGTCTAACACTGGGCTTGACTTATAATGTACTTGGCATCCCGCATAAAATGTCATGAAACGCGTAAAACCGACTCCCTTTTTTTTTTGTAATTACATAAAATTTCAGTATTTTTCAGGGTGTCTGTCTAAAGTAAAAAAAACTCAATTTTTCCGTATCCAATTTACCAAAACATTTAAAAGCGAAACTATTTTGTGTAGATGCTCCCATTCGAAGTTCAACATTTTTCGACCGGAACTGCGGACACAGCGCCGTCCTTCCACGCCGACACCGTCCATCATGTTGAGTTCGACTTTTACGGCCAACGAGTGGCAACAGTGTCCAGTGACAAAACGGTTTGCATTTGGGACAAGGACACACAGAACGGAGCGTGGAGGAAAAGCGCGTCATGGAAAGTGCGTCGTTTTCGGCTCTTCCAAAATTGTTGCATAAATCTGCCGATACTTTTATATACCCAATCGACTTTTAGGCGTCGAATTTAGGCCTATTTTTGCCCAAATTGATGCTTTTTTATATAGACTTTATGCTTTCGTTTGATGCCTAGAACGTAGGCATTAACCAAATAAGAAAAAAAATTACGGCCCAAGAAATTGAGGATGTGATTAGTACGGCCCGTAGAAAGAAAAAAAAAATTTCGAACGGGAGAATCTGGACTTTTTTTGCTCTTTAGGCCAGAAAATTTCTTGCCAGTGTTATTTTTACAAATTTTCATTGCCGGGGGGGGGCGGCAAAAAACAGGGATTTGTAACGATTTTGGGCTATGGGCCTGCATTGTATGCGTAAACTGGAATCAAAAACAAAAAAAAATATTAATAATTTGGTCGTCATTTAAGAGTGCCTTTTTCAAATAATAATAATTCAGAAACACGGTGGTGCCGTTTGGAAAGTGCGTTTTGCCCATCCCGAGTATGGCCAAGTGTTGGCCACCTGTTCCTTCGACAACACCATTCAGATCTTCGACAAAGACGGTTGGTTCCGTCCATTTTGGCTTTAATCAAAAATGTTAGTGTGCCTTTTTCTTCCCCCAAATTTATAGCTGCCGATCTGTCCGAAATCCGACCGATCACCGGCGCCGACTCGTCCAATGGGTGGGCATGTCGAACAGTTTTACGACAAAGGTGTGTTTCGCTGTGTACAATATTATTGTTTTTTGTTTTATATTAGCATTTCAAAATAATCCCTAATTCAAAAATTGAAAAAAAAATAAAAAAATAATAATTTTTGCGTTAGGGATTAGGGATTGGTTAAAGTCGGTATTTGATTCGTAACAAACGATCCCGAAATCCCCCCTCAACAAGTTATCATTAAAAAATTACACAAAAAACGCTCTTCCATTTTTGGTTTTTAAAAAGGGACCCAAACATCACTAATACCCTCAAAATGATGCACTCATTTTGCCAATGATGGCACATTAATCCAAAAAATGGGAACATTTCCAAATTGTTTTTGTTTTTCAGTAATGCCAGCGCCAGCATCACTGACATTCAATTCGCGCCGCATTATTTGGGCCTTCAATTGGTGACTTTGTGTTAAATCCAAAATCCCCTAAATTTTTATTTATTTATTTTTGCTTTAGGCCGCTTGCACTTCCTCTGGTCGACTGATCATTTACGAAGCTGAGGACATTATGGCATTGGACAATTGGAACGGTTTGTACAAAATAAAGGGGGATTTGAAGCCCCGAAAACCAAATACTTGAGTTTTTTGAAGCGGAATTTCACTGAATTTTTGAAAAAAAAATTTAAAAAATCCAGAATTTTTGAATTGAGTAAACGCTAACACCCGAACTATAACACTCGAGAAGTGTGATTATCAATTTGTTACCATTGGAAAAGAGCAGGGTCCATATTTCTATTTGAATTTTTTTAATTACGGGCCCTGGCCAAAAATCAAAAAAAAAGTTTAGAGGCCTCAAAAATCAGGATTTGAACCCGGACCTCCAAAAACACCACTCAATTATTCGGATTTGCTTTTTTGGGGGGGAGTAGGTCGTTCCCCCCCCCCCCACCCCGAAAAATAAAATTTCGGGGGAAACGACGGGGGGGGGGGGGTGGATTTTTTGTACCAACAAAATACATCCCCCTGCGTTTTTTTGAATGCATTTTTCATTTTATTCTTTGCAGTTCTCCACGACTACGAAGTGACAAAGAATCGGCTCAGTTCCCTTTCGTGGAGCACAAATCGTTTTGTAAAAAATTCTTAAATTTTACTATTTCATCATTTTTTTTTCATCCGATTTTTTTTTGTTTTACCAATTTGTCCCCTCTTTTTAGGACCCTCCTCATATTGTTGTCTCGTCCGATGATGTCGATGCTGCTCCAGCGGAGAAAGTGTTCCTTTTTCGAGTCAATTCCAGCTGCGGGTATAAACATTTTCCATGGTGTACTACGTCCCTCCCCCCGAAAATTTAAAAAAAAACACAATTTTTGATATAAAATTTTAACTTAAAATAATATAAAATATAATTTTTTCAATTTTCTAGGATGGGTTACTACTTTTTTCAAAAATTTTGTTTGCTTGGAATGTTTTTATAAAAGAATTTTCAAAATTTTAAATTAAAAAAATTCGGGTGGGAAACGATTTGTGCTGTTCGAGACCAAGTTTTCCAATACCGAGACTTGACCCAGAGACCCAAAAAATCCGAGTCCCTTTTCAAAAAAATTTTCTTCTTTGCTTAAAATTTTTTATAAATTTAAAAACAATTTTTTGAGTCTTTTATTTACAAATTTTTGCTTTTTTTATTTTGGTCTCGAAACCGCTACTCTCGAGAAACGACACGGAGGAGGAGGAGAGGGGAACGAGTTGCTCCCTCCCCATTTTCAACCCTTTTTAATACAATTAGCTAAATTGGTCATTTCACGTTTTAGTCTCGTCCGCTTGAACCCAACTGCTGGCGGCGGTGGCGACGGGAAGCAGTTCAACTTTACTGACCAGGTCAGCGCCGTCTGTTTCGGCCCCTCCTGCGGGTTGGCCCAGCACAAATTGGCGGTTGCGGTGGGTGCCAAAGTGGCGGTGTTCCAATTGGTCAGCGGACCAAACGCGGCGGCACTCTTTGCCGACGATGGCAATGGCGACGAAAGTGTGGCGCCAATAATGCCAATGCTAACCATGGAAGACGGACGGGCACAAACGGGGGACGAAACATCATCTGCGGCAGCGGCGGCTGCTGAATTGACAATAAACGGATGCGAAGTGTTGGAGGAGGGCAACGCGGCGCAGGCGAGTGACCGGCCGAACGGAGGCGGGCGGAAATTTCTCACAATCCCCGAATTTTTTTTTAATTTTCAAACTTAGAAATGAAAAATTTTATATGAAAATTACAGGAAAATAGTATTTTCAAAAAAAAAAGTTTCGAACATTTTGTTATAAAAAAAACTTCAATACAAAAATTTTTCACCGATTTTTTGAAATAAAAAATTAGGGTAATACAATACAGTATGTGGTACCCCCACTTTTTGAAAATCTTTATTTTCAAAAGTCATGAAATCATGTTTCCGAGGGTTTTCGGGGTCACTAATTTTTAAAAAAATTTGAATTTTCGAATTATTGTTCGAATTCGGCTTCGAAATTAGTCGAAATGGGTGCTGTCAATGATCCCGGGAAGACCCTCAGAAACATGTTTTCATTACTTTTGAATAGAACACTTGCTAGAAAAAATTTTTTATTTTGACTTAAAATTTTAAATATTTTGAAAAATTTCTATGTTCGATTTCTTTTTAAATTTCCGGGTGTGAGCCTAATGCACCCGACGGATGCGATGGGAAATGAAAGGAAATTGCCAACTTTTTTTTTTGTCAGGTCGTTCGCCTTTCGTGGAATGTGATTGGCGATGTGATCTCCGCCGTTTACTCCGACGGCATTATCCGCGTGTGGCGATGTGAGCATTCACAAATCAACCAATTAATTAATTGCTTTTCTCCGGGCTTTCCCTCAGAAATTCTTCGTTTTTTCTTTTGCAGATATTTTTTCCAACCGATGGATTTTGGCCACCACAATTACGCCTCCGGCGGAACAGAATCGAAGTGCGAAGGACGACGTTTATTATTGAAAAAATTGACTTTCTTTCCTTTTTCAAATGTTTTTTGCCTTCAGACAATTTACCCAACTTTTTTCATTTTTGAATTCACATTTTTTCTCACTTTTCTGGACAACAATAGGAACCAAAAACTTGTTGTTTAAATAGTAAACTTATTTTTTTTAATTTATATTTGCGGAATTGGAACTCAAAATTTGCGAGACGGATGTAAATCTAAGGAAAAAAAATTCGAAAAAGACAATTTTCTGGAAAAAATTCATAAATTTTTTTTTCATTTCTTTGAACGGCGAAACGAAGTTCTTAACCCAAAAGTAAGAAAATAATTTCCTTTAACGCCTATTCCTTTTATAAGTATTCGCGCGAGAAAAGAGTAAATACTTAAATTAGAAAAAATTACATTGAAAAAATATAACTCAAAACAGCTGTATTTGAGTATATTACGGAAGAATATTCAAGTAAAATTTGAATTTCACCGAAGGATTTTTGGATGTGCAAAAACCAAAGATATGCCAAAATATATTCGAAAATATATGTTAAAAATTGGAAAAATCCAGCGTCTTTATGCATAAAAATCCCCAAAAAAAATTTCTTTATCATTTTCGCCCCATAATTGCAAATCAAATACATTTAAGCTGCTCGAGGATATTTTTTCAGATAAAATTATTTTTATAAATTGAAAGTTCCAGCAGAGAACTTCGAAATCCAATGAAGAATTAACTATTTGATTTGGTTACTTTTGGTATTCGAAATAAATAAAGAAATTTTAAAATATCTGTAAGAAATGGCAATAAACGTTGATTTTTGTGGGTGTATTTTCAATTTTCTTGTATTTTTTTCCATAAATTTTCTCAAAAGTACCGTATTTGCGGTACTTGAATCCCCCCCACCCCCTGAATTACAACCCCCCTTTTGAGGGGGGTTGAAAAATAGATCGCCCGGGAGTTCAAATACCGTAAATACGGTATGTTTCATTGAGTGCTTTTTCAAATTGTTCACCCATTGTCCACTCCGCTGTGTCCATTAAAATCTCAATTTTGTTCTTTCGTCCATCAATCAATTCACGCATCGCCTTTCCCAATTTTTGCTCATTGTAAGCGGCAATTGGACAACGGATAAGCGTAAAAACATCTGCTTCTTCTTCTGCCAATGTCAATTTTTCCCCAATAAATCCATTGGTCATTTTGAATGGCACAATGGCAAACAGCGAAGAGAGACGGCCAAAAGTAAGCAAAAATGATGCAATTAACAGGGGAAGAAGCAGAGGAAAATGCCGAAAAATAAAATTTCCAAAAACGAATTAAATTGGAACAAATTTCACCGCTTTGATTTGTTCAACCGTTGCCAACCATTGTTCCACAGCTAAATCCTCAAGCACCTTTGGCAAATTGTCGGCGCGAGGCGTGAACAGCCATTTTGCATGCGCTTGACCATCCAACGCCATGGCACTGTCATCGGGCGGAAAAGCGCAGGAAATGCCGTCACCGATGCCAACAACGGGAAGGAGGGCTGCTGGACAAGCGTTGAGCAATGACGAGAGGACCAATTGGTGGCGCATTCGACAAAAAGTGACGGCGGACAAATCCATCAGAATTGTCGTGTCCTTGAACATTGGCCTAACGTTGCGCACAGCGAACTCCGAAACTCGCTCATTTTCATTGCGAATGAACAATAATGTCGTACAAATGGGGAAAAAACGGTGAAAACGTCCGTGGCTAATGATTTTTTTACAATTTTAATGACGAATTAATATTTAAATTTATACGTTAAAAAGGAAGCGAACTATCACAAGTCACAGGGCAGCGAGAAGTTTGGGCATCGGAAATTAAGGATCACTGAAAATAATTTTAAAATCAAACAATATGGCAAACATTTTATAAAAATTTTCAACCAAAAAGCATTAAATTTGTGCAAAATGATATGAAATTCGCTAATAGTTTAGGGTTTAGTGGTGGCACACCTTTTTGACAAAAATTAAATAAAAAAAAACATGTCTTATGAGGTCTTCTGAGTCGCTGATCACGAATATAACATTCCTTTCGATCTGTCGTGCATGGACTCGAATAAAAAGTCGAAATTCAAAATTTGAAATTCACTTTTAATTAATCCTAAGTTGAGTGGTGCGGTGTTTTGGCCAGCAGTGCCGATAGCAAATTTTCATAAATTTTGGATAAAAATTTTGAATCCCGCCGTGTGCAGACATTTGAGCCCAGGCGGGACACACATTTTTTTGCAGCTGGGATCGCTAGCGTTTAAATGCCAATTTTCAAATTATAAATTCCTAATTGAAATTTACATTTTCCATTTTTTTGTTGGCATTTGGCAAAGCTGTGCCAACAAATCCAATATTTTTTTTTGACTGAAGCTGTTGTTGTGGTGGCATTGATTTCTCTTTTTTCCCATTGTTTTCCTTCCCTTTGCGCATTTTTTTTTTCATTTTCCATTCATTTTTATTCCCTTTTTATGTGCTTTCTCCCTTTTCTCCTCCTCTTTTCATTTGAATGTTTTGTGTTGGCCATTGCCGACTTTCATCATTTTAAATTTGGCCAAATTGCCGCTGGCGTTCCGCCGCCCATTCGGCCAAAACGACAGTCTTTTTCGCGATACATTTGCGGCATTCCGCCCTTCATTTTCCATTCGGACATTCGTAAGTTGAAAAAAAAATATAAGAAATTAATAATGCGAAGGATTTTGCCTTTCATTTATGCTGTTCGAGACCGAAAATTCCATGAGACTTGACCCCGAGCCCTCGAGACCGAAATCCCGAGATTTTTTTCAAAAATTTTGTTATTTCTAAATAATTTAAGCTTCCAAAACCAATCATTAGGGGTATAAAAAGTCCCGAAGACCGGACCGAGACCGAAAACAAAAACACGAGACTTTTCTGAGTCGAGACCAAGGATCTCGAACAGCACTGCCTTTCACTGGCCATTTGTCTGTTTTTTAATCGGATTTTTCGGCTAATTTGGCCGCATTAAAATATTTACAAAAACTGATTCAAACATCCTATGCTATTGCTTTATCAGTCGTTTTTTTCAGCTTGTTCCTATTGGGCCATTTGTGTGAACCATGGTTTGCCACCAATTTGCCATGTGCCGACACGCAAGACTGTTTAGAGCACAACCCGAACACTGAATGTGTGCAGGGAACGTAAGCCGATTTATTCATTTACTCATTCTGCTGATCACGAGGGCTTCCAATTCGTCTATGGGAATCAGGGCTGGACGTAACTGGATTTTCAATCACGGAAATCCATAATTAGTGCGATTTTCTGTCCGTAATGATGGGGGTCCAAAAATTCCGTAATTTTCAAAATTTTTAAAAATAATTTCAAATTTTTATTAAAAAAATATAAAAACCAATTTAAAAGCATATTAAAAAGATTGGGCCGCGGGTCAGGCGGTGCGGATAGACGCCGCCGAGGAAAATTTTGAAGATTTTAATGCATTTTATAAAAGATTTTTCACCAAAACAAGCTGAAAAATGAATCTTTGTCTGAATATTAATATTGAAAAAACTGCAAACATTTCACAGTTGCTGCACATTGCCCACCGTCCAAATGCCGTCGACCGTTTCCACGACTTCGCAATTTTTGCCGCGTTCGTCGTCTGCCGCTTCTTCTTCATTTTCACCAGCACTGAATCCGTCCCCACTTGTCCAATTTGTCCTTCCCGTGCTTATATTACTTGTTTTTCGCCTGCTGATGTTTTGAATTTGCATTCCGTTTACTTTATATATATATATATCGGACTCGCTCAGTTCGGCCGTCACAGTTCGGCCGGCACGGTTCGGCCCCAGCGTGTTTTTCCACGATAGCTTTTTTATTTATAATCCAAATCCAATAATCTTGGTATCATTCGAAAGCTCTTAGCATGCTTTATTAGCCTTGCTAAAAAAACAAAAAAATTTAAGCCTGAAAAAAATTTATTAAGAAAAAACCTCAAAAATTTCGACTTTTTCGCAATTTTCATGTATAACTTTTTTGGTAATTGTCTAATCGCTAAGCAATAGCTTAGAAAAAGCTTCTAAACATGATAAGCTTTCGAATGATACCAACAATGTTGGATTTGGATTACAAAGAAAAAAGTTATAGAAAGTTATATTGGAAAAACACGCTGGGGCCGAACCGTGAGGGCCGAACCGTGACGGCCGAACTGAGGTAAACCGATATATATATATAGGGATCATTTATTTATGTAAGAAAAATCGCGAAATATGTAAATAAAATATGTATAAAAAACACTGAAATATGTATGAAATATGTACAAAAATCCAGAAATATGTACTAAAATATGTAAATAAAATTTTTTAAATGGTGATTTTTTGGAAAAAAAAATTCTTTCTAAAGGGTGAAACAGGCACAAATTGCCATAAAAATGACCTAAATAGGCTTAAAATTATCTTTTTAGTAATTTAAAAATTAATTTTTGGTATTCCATTTTTGAAAAAAAAACTATTTTTTGGGGCACATTTTCAAAAAAAATTTTTGCTTTTCGCAAAATTTATATAAATTCTCAAAATTTTTGAAAAAAATTGCGAAATTTTGGATATTTTTGGGGGTATTTCATAAAAAAATTCCCTAAAAATTCTCAAAAATTGCAAAATATGTACGAAAAAATGCGAAAAAGTCCAAAATATGTATAAAAATATGTACATATGTAATATGTAGAAAAATACGAAAATATGTAAAAATATGTAAATAAAAGTCCCAACTTTTGTTCGCAAACACAAAAAAGAAAGTGTTTTTCCTACTAATTAGATCATGGAGAATCCAGGAAAAAAATATGTATTTACATAAAAAAATGATCCCTATTGATGAGTTAAGTCTAAAAATCAGGGAATGAAGTCGAACCGGATAAATTTGAGCACTGGGACAACTGAGCCCCAGTGAAAATCGACAATTCAGTACCAAAGAAATAATCGAAGACAATCTAAATTTCGCAAAAGGGAGCATGCGAAGACGGAGCAAGTAGTGGGGCGAGATGGAGGGCGGAGGAAGGGCTCCCGGACAATCCGTCAGTGGACAATCCGTCAGTGGTCAATCCGTCAGTGGTCAATCCGTCAGTAAGTGGTCAATCCGTCAGTAAGTGGACAATCCGTCAGTGGATAATCCGTCAGTAACTAATCCATAAGCACATTTATTTTTAAAATACCCAGATTTATTTAAAATCATGTAAAATTAATTTAAGTCGCTAAAAATATAAATTAATAATTTATGTATTTTAAAAATTATGAAATAATCATTTTTAAAAGAATTAAATGATAATTTCTCGGGATGGTCAATTAATTGAAATACAAAGTAACTAGAAATATTAAGAATATATAAAAAAATTATATTTATCAAATTTAACAATCATTTTCGGAAGATTTTTCATCATTGCTCAAAAAAATTTTCTGACCAATTGTCCACTGACGGATTATCCATTGACGGATTCTCCATCACTGACGGATTGTCCTTCACTGACGGATTGACCGTACCCCGGAGGAAGCAGTCTGACGAGCGCAACAGGCGGTTGACTGCGGTGGGTCCGAAGGGCCCCCGCCAATCAGTCAACCGCCTGCGGATCACGCACGGACTTCTTCCGTAGCCCTTAGTCTCGCCCCACCTACTGGCCGCCGTAGTCGAGTGTGCGGCGGTTTTTTAGCGCAATAAGCTAAATTCAATCTTTTATATTTGACGTTCTTTTACCATTTTCTGACTACTGGTTGTTTTCTTTTTAATTTATGAATTTCGAATTTTCGTTCGAGTTCGGGTTCGGAATTTTGAAAAACAAAGGTCCTATTCGTGATCAGCGCCACAAATTAGCCTAGAAAAATTATTTCAAATGTCTTTTGAGTGCTCTTTATAGTGCGGCCAATTGAGTCCCAGCTGAGTTTGGCACTCCAATTCCGGCACTTTTTCTGCCTGAAAAAGGGCAAGCGCGCCCCTAATTCTATTTTTCCAATCCATTTCGGACATTTTTACATTGATTCTGACCGTTTTTAAGCATTTTTGAATTTGGGGACTATGGTCAATATTTTCCGTAACATTTTGATGGCTTGGGACTTCCTTCCTTTCCAATGTTCGATGCTCCTTCCAGTTAGATTTTGGCTCTGCTTTGTCCCCCTCCTCTCCGCTGCCTTTTTCCTCTCCGTTCCCTTTGCCTTCCTCTTTCTCTCTATTCCGTTATTTTTTCCCACTTTCTTTCTTTCTTCTTCTCCCTCTCTGTTCCCTAAACTTCCTCTTTCTCTCTTAATTCCGTTCTTTTTTCCTACTTTCTTCTCCTCCCCCCCCCCCCCCCGCTTTTTCCTGTCCTCTTTTTCCTCTTCCTGTTTTTTCTCCTCATCCTCTTCCCCATTCTCTCCTTTCTTTTTATTTCTCTTTCTCAGGTGCTACGACGTTAAAAAAAAAGTGCAAAAATGGTCATTACAAAAAAAGTGCAATAATAATCATTACAATTATTGCAGATGACCAGCAGACGATTTGGGAAATTTTTGCCCGAAAATTTTACCAATTTTTGCAACAAAATTTCGCAATTTCAGCTTTGCCGATGGCGATAATTTTAACAATTTGAGTCGTTTCATTTCACCGACAATTCTCACTGATTTTGATTACTGGACTTAATCATTTCAATCTTCCGTCTCCCATTGAAATTGCTGATGATGGACGAATGGATATGCGAATATACAGAAAACACTCAAAAACAGGAGGCATACAACAGCAACAATATTTAGTAAAATCCCATCAAATTCAATATTTCTAATTGCTTAAATTAAAAAAAGGATAATAAAAAGAAATTAAAAATGATTGTTCTATAATTAATCTGTGACTTGTCGATTGGAAATGCATTAATTAATCTGTGACTGAGCCTTTTAAAGCTCTATTAATTTGCTATAAATAGTGTCATTAACATTTTTGACCATTTATTGTGGGGCAGAGGAACTTAAATGACTCAATTGTTGATGCATTTGGTGAGATTTTACAAAATATTTGCCTTTAGGCCGCCTGTTTAATTTTTCTAATTTTTCGCATACATTTTCAATTTAATAGTCACAAATTACGAAAAAAGTGTGCTTCGGAACTGCAGCAAAAAAAAAAAAAATGAAAAGACGGTAAGTATTTTTTTTAATTGAGTTTTTCGGCCACTTCTATAGAGTAGGGGTCGAAAAAACCAAAGGTTTTGTAGCCGACAAAAAAACTTATTTTTCGACCCCTATTGTATAGAAGTGTCAATTTTCATTTTCCCAATTTCTTTTCCATGTTTCAGTTGGATTTGTAACGATGTTTGGCTGAACATTCTCCCCTTCTTTGACCGTCCCCAACTCGGCCTCGAATTGGCACTGATTTCTTACCGTTTCGATGCTTTGGTGGACAAACATTTTGATGGAAAAAGCGAATTGACAATTTGGAGACAAATGACAATTCGCAAGGACATTCGAACAAAGCCGAAACTGTCTGAATGGATCGATGGCAAATTTGTGGCATTTCCGTTGCCGGACCATCCGCTGCCCAACAAAATCCGATTTAAGGACCTTCGGATTGAGTAATTTATTAAAGCATTTGTGGGTAATACTGTAGCTGGTACCACCCATTTTTTGAAAAAAAAAACCAAAAATTTTAATGATATAAAACAAGTTTTCTGGGTCACTACTGATCACGAATACGGTGCCCATTTCGATAAACTCCGAACCCCGAACCCGAGAAAAAATCGAAAATTCAAACTTTTAGATTTAGTTTTTTGTTCAAATTTTTTTTGGGGGGGGCAGCTACAGTATTATTACCCATTTGTGTATGTTAAAGCATTGTATAATTTATTTATTCAGGTACATTGACCATTCCGTGATCACATTTCTCCGTTCCAACAAGCACATTTGGGACAGAAAGGGCATCAATTTGGAGTTGAATGTGTCTTCGGGCAAAACAATCGATAACATCCAGCAGATTTGGGCGGTTTTTGCCCGTCAAATTTGGCCCATTTTTACGATGGCCAAATTGCACAATTTGTCTGTTTCCGCCGATTGTGACCATCTCGTCAGTTTGCTGCGCCTCACATCGCCAACAATTCTCTCCGATCTCAACATTAATTCAATTTGTGCCGCCGATGTGCTTGCTAATGATGATGATGATGGGCCAATTGCAATTTGTGCCGGCCAAGCGTTGGCCAAATGGTTGCACACTCCGAGCAAAGATGGCCAACCGAAGCGTTTGTTTTACCCTGATTATTTGTGTCAACCAAATCTTGAATGGATCAACAATTTCAAACAGGTGGCCGACCAAATTTTCATCAACCGACTGACTAATTGATTATAAAAGCCTTTGAGGCAATCGTGAAGAATGGGCGTCCCTCCCATATTCTCTCATTTATTACTTTAGGAAGAAAATATGAACCTTGAGGTTTTCGGGGGCGCTAATTTGTAAGCACGAACCCTAATGTCCCATTTTGTACAATTTCGAACCCCGAACTCGAACAAAAGTAGAAAACCCATTTTTCACCAAAATCTACCTTTATTATCCAAAATCGATGCAAATGCATGAAATGGGCATGAATCCCTCCTATTTTCTATTTCATTCCTTGCATTTGAATCGGTTTGGCCAATAAAGGTGGATTATGGTGAAAAACGAGTTCTCGACTTTTGTTCGAGTTCGGGTCTGGAGTTCAAAAAACTTAGAATTTTTAATGAAAAAATCTTTGAAAGTTTTTTATAAGAAAATTCTAAGAAAAAAGTTTTTTCGAGAAATTTTCAGCGATTTTTTTGAAATTTTTTTGAAAAGTCTTAGTAACTTAGAATTTTCTTATAAAAAGCTTTCTAAGATTTTTTCCTTGAAAATTTCGATTAATAAATTAAAATTTCTTGGGGGGAAACGGCAGGCGCGGGACGTAGTAGACCCTCGAAAACTTTATGGGACTTTAAAAGTTTTAATTTTTTGAAAAGTTTAGAACCCTCCCCCCATTCTTAACGATTGCCGCCTTTGATTTGCGCGTGTTTCTCATGTTTAGACATTTCTCTGTGCCACCGTTTCGGTCAGTTACACTGTACAATTTGTTGTTTTGTACGCGTCAACACAAATTGTGCCATTTGAATGGGTGAACGAACGGACCAACGAAAAGCTGACATTGATGAAGAAAAAAGGAAGGCCTAGTGCTTTAATTTGGTGGATAATGACGCGATGCCAAATTGTTGGGCACATGAAGCCGAAAGACGAAAATTTGGATGCCAATTTGAACAATGTCCAATTTACTTTATGGGACGGCAATGATAGCATTGGGTGAGCAGCAACGGCAGCAATTTTAAATTTTATCGGAAAATAAAGCATTTAGGCCATTGTCGCCACCAGTGGAAGAAAAAGAAGAAGCGGATCAAAGCAACAAAAATTATAAATGCAATTGATTCCCGAAAATAGTTTGATTTCTTGGTATAAATTATTGGTTTGTAAATTTGTCCTTATTAAAAAAACCTTTAAAATATTTAATAATTTCCAGTTACAATAGAAATATAACCAAAATAATATTTTGTTAATAAAAGTTTTTTTTTTCGTGATTTGCACCTAAAAAGCGTTAATAAAAAATAAATAATTGTTTTTTGCCTATTTTAGTGCCTATTCGAGGATTTTTTTTCATAAAACGGACTATTTTCTAAAAATATATTCGAGTTAAAGCATTGAACTGAAAATTGTTTAATTTGAAAAATAAAAAATAGACGTTTAGAAACAAAAATCAAGAGCTTACAAATTAACAATAATTTAATGAGGATTACAACCTTATTAAAGGCCGGCATCGATCGTTTAATAGCCTTTTCTGCTTCCTTTACCGATCATTAAGTTATTTTAACAGAATTGAAAGAAGAAGATAGACACTGGAATTCGTAGAAAGCGAACGCCAAGGTAAAAGTTTAAGTGCAACAACAGGATTAAGCAATCCGACCTTTTTTGCCTATTTACGTGTAATTGCTTATAGAATGCCCGAATAAATAATTTGACTCGAATATATTTTTAGGAAATAGTCCGTTTTATGCAAATAAATTATTATTTTTAATTTTAATTTACTGTCGGATTGTCCAACTGTCGGATGCGTCCCAGGCCAACTGCGTCCCAGGCCAACTGCGTCCCGGGCCAACTGCGTCCCGGGCCAACTGCGTCCCGGGCCAACTGCGTCCCAAAATAATTTTATTTTATTTTTTAAATTCCATTGAATAAGGATTTTTAAAAATAGCGAAATTTTGAAGAAAAAAAAGCTGGACTCTATGTGGCCCTATCCTCGTTTCCAAGCCAAGGCCAAGCTCTGTTTTTCCTCAAAAATTTTGTAACCCTCTGTAGGATTTTAATTTTCCCGAATTTTCAAAAATCTGGGGGTGTATAGCAGGCGGGATGGATTACCAAACACCTAAATATTACGGAATTCGGTTCTGTTCTATGGAGTACACTTACAGTATGGACGTGACGGGATCCCGCGGGACTAAATTCGGGATCCCACCGACCTATCTCTGGTCTCTAGTGTACTGTTGTCTTCAGCCGAAAGGAAAATGACGAAAGGACCTGGAAACATTTTTATTCAGTGTTCATTAACCAGGAAACTTTTCAAATTTTTCATGCACTTAAAATTGTTGCACACTTATTCCGAGGTCCAACTGTCGGACTGTCCGGGAGGTGCACTCAGGGCTACAAAAGCTATCAAAGTTTTAAAATTTGGTTCATTTTGAGCGAACTTATGAATAGTTTTCTGTCAAAATTTTTCCATTTGATGGATTTTTACTAACGCCCCAGCACCGTCAGCCCATTAATTAATTCCAATTAATTCATTAATCTTTCGATTGATATTAAATATTCGTTTTTCATTGAAAACTTTCTCAGAATTAAAAACGAAACAAGCAAATGTAATTATTTAATTAAATTTGTCAAATTGGTGTTTGTAGCCATGTCTTGAAAATGCGCAGGTGTCTTCAAATTGCCATTAATTTGATTGTACCTTTTTTCTAATGACTTTCACTCTAAGTTTTTACAAGACAAAAAAAAATTAATTTAAAATAATCGAAACTAATCACATCCATCCCCAAACAATATTTTCAAAATCCGTTTAAATTAAACCAATAAAAATGAATGAAACGCAAACAAATGGCCAAACCGAACCATTGAAGGTAATGTGTAGGGTTCCCAATTATATGGGCTTAAAATGGCTAAAATATGGACATAATTTTTTCCTAATTTAGGGTTTAATTTCTCAAAATTTCTTTAAATTTGCAAAATGTAAAATAAAACTTTTAAAATGGCAACTTTGGTATTAAAAATCATTTTAGAAGGATTTAGCAATTTGTAGCGAATCAGCCCGAAAAGCGAAATTTTCGCTTTTTGCTTATTTTTGACATAAATTAAGCAATTTTTAAGAAATTTTAAATTTATCAATGTTGTCGAGAAAATTTTGCTAAAAAATGTTTTTTCCGGAAAATTTTACGGTCTTTTGGAGTCAAAAGCAATTTAGTTGATGGGGCCGTACTAAAAGAGATTTTACGGGAAAATGTTAAAATATGGACAAATCGAGAAAGATGAAAAAATATGAAAAAATATAATTGGGACCCCTATTAATGTGCATTAAAATATTTTAAAAAATTCAAATAAATCAAGGTCTGTGCTGCTGATCAGCATCTGTGTTGGACTGTGACAATTTATGCCCTTGCTTTTGTCATTTTAACAATTGGTGGCATTTTGTCCAATGTTTCTTTGATTTTCATCACCATTCAGACAACGTTTGTTACAATATTTAATTAATTAGTTGATTCATTAAACTAATATTTTTAATTCAAAAATTAAAAAAAATTTAAAGAACATTCCGTGGCTCCGTCAACATTTTGCTGGCATTTTATTCATTGTGCGAAATTGGCAATTTGAGTGGCAATTTTTTGTCCATTTTCTCCGCATTTTCTGGCCAATATTTTATGCCTTTTAAAAGGGCATTTTATTTTACAATTGTTGCTTTAATTAGCGCCAGTTGTGCTGTCCATTTGCTGTTTTTCATTGGCATTGAGCGACTTTTTGTTGTGCTTTTTCCGCTTAAGTAAAAATTTATAATTTTATTTTTTAATTTAATTAAATTAAAAATATTATTTTTTAGACATTTAAAAAAACAAATTTTTCTTCCCATTGTATTTGTGCTTTTTACAATTCAAGTAATTTGTTGCGCCGTTTACCTCTTCATTTCTTCTAATTGTTATGCTGCGAAAATGAATTCGCTCGAAGTGTTGGGCAATTATTATGAAATTTGCGGCATAATTTATAAAAATGTTCGGTTTTATTAAAATAATAATTTAATTAAAAATTAAATAAATATTCATTAAAATTATTTTTAGAACCAATGTTCAATAGGAGAATTTGGAAATGAAGGGTCGATTATTATTTTATGTACAGTGATTGTTTATGCATTAATTGCAGTTACTCTTCACTGTCGAAAGGGTCGATTCTCAAGAAATTAAATAATTAATTTTCAGTTTTTATTTACCGTATTTCCTAAAATAGAACCCCCGAGGGTTTTTATTTTTTAACCCCCTCAAAAGGGAGGCTTTATTTGGAAAATATTGATCATATGGCCCAAAGCCCAAAATGGCCAAAATTCATACCAATCGATAGCACTCGGTCTGTAATGGAAGAATCCGAAAGATTTTTTTGCGGAAACAAATCTCTGAAGAATTACAGACCCGAGTCTGAAATGGCCAAATGGCTTTGGGACTGAACCGTCCACTGACTTAAAATACATGGAATTCCGACAAAATACATATCAATCGCTTCCTCAGGGTCTGGTTATTGGTCCTCAAAAACGTTTAACCTGTCTTAACTGGTTCAGTCGAAAAATAGTAAAAATTCGTCAAATTTGAAAATTAAATTTCATGGATAAGTTTCCGCATAAAAAATTCTTTCGGATTAGTCCAATACAGACCAAGAGCTATCGATGGTAAATATTTTGGCCATTTTGGGCACTGGGCCATATGATCGGTATTTTACCCTTTATTTTAGGGGGGGGGATTCTAATTTAATGGAGGGTTGTTTTTTAGAAAATACGGTAAATCATTTTGCCATAAATAATTAATTTTCGTTTTTTTAATTTAAATCATTTTGCCATTTTCAGGCCCTTCCAATTCCAACTCGGCCCATTTTAACAATCGAATATTCCGATCACTTTTCACCATTATCTCTGTGAATTTTGGTGGCTATTTAATAGGAATTTGTTGTTTGATGATAACCAAATCAATAAACATCGATAACAGTGATTTGCTTGTATGGCACATTTCTCAATTTTCTGGCATTTTGACGCACATCAGTGCCTCATCAAATGGGCCAATCCTTTATTTGACAAGGTTAATTTAAAAAAAAATAATAAAATTAATTTTATTCCGTTGTTTTTTAGCTCCGAATATCGTGATGCTTTCCAAAAAGAATTGTCATTTTTCAAAATATTGTTTTATAGAAGCTCTTCTGTGGTTGTTCCTCAGCAGTGAAAAATCAGTCAATTCGTGTGCCATTTGTTCAATAAAAATTAGAGTTTTATACTTTTAACAAATACCCAAAATTAGTCTAAATTTCCCGGGCTAAAAAAATGAAAAAAAAATTTCAAATTTTCAAAAGTCATATTCGTATTTGAATATTCTGTGGAGTTTGTCAATGTTTTGTAAATATTTTTGGCATTTTTAAATTTTTCATGTAACAGAAATTCTTTAACAAAAATGTCTATAAAAATGATTTTTTTTTGTTGAAGCAATGACAGTTTTTGGCGACATGTGAAAAAAAAATCAAAAATTTTCCACTAAATAAATCAGTCGAAAAATAATCTCCCCGTCTCCTTTATCCCCCTATCTAATTATCCCCCCCCCCCTTTCTGAGGAGGTTGAAAAATGATCCCTCCGGGGCGATAATTAGAGAATTACGGTAAATCAAAATACAGTGATGCAAACAATTTTTGAGTGTTTTATTTCGAGGGCTTCCGGTAAATGGGACACCAATGAAAAATTGGACAATATTGGATTTAAAAATAATTAAATTAAAAAGTTTTTTTTATTTGCGCAAATATTTTTATGGAAATAAATATTGTTATAATTCTTTTTTAGCACAAGCAGAAAAAATCCATGATATCATTCAGAAAGAAAAAAATGTTTTCTTTTAGACAGGGTTCCCATTTTTTGTGCATTTTTTGGCACATTGATCAACCATCGCCCCTATTGAAAGTTTTTAAAAAATTGGAATTTGATTTTTCACTTACTTTTTAAAGTAATTTCTTTTTAGGAAATCAAAAATGGAATTCAATAAACTAAATTAGCGATAAAAACACTCCAAAGACCATTTCCAAATTCAATTCAAACGACAAAACCGTAAAAGCCAATATTCACAAATTAGTGTGTGAATTTCTTGTAATGTGTTTAAAAATTAAATTTGGGAGAAACAAAATTTGATTAATTTCAAATAGTGTCACAACTTTACATTTTTTCGATAAATTTTCCACAACAAAATATGCATTGTCAGAAGCGAACAAATTTTTAATGGGATGACCTGAACTGTAGCTCATACGGTAAGAGCACTGGTTTGGGTGGGAAGCCGATCGCCGGGCGACAAGAAATTTGGGCATTGTATGACATTGATTGGAAAATTGAAAGACTAAAAAACCGGGACAGGAGGGTTCATTGCCAGCGGTTTCATTGCCAGCCCAGTTTTCGGGCTATAACTTTTTTCATTGTTGACCAAATCTAACAATCTTGGTATCATTCGAAAGCCCTTCACAAGCTCTATTAACCTTACAAAAAAAAATTGCTTGTAAAAAAGTTATTAAGAAAAAAACTCAGAATTTCGACTTGTTCGCAATTTCATGTTATAACTTTTTTGGTAATTGTCTAATCGTGAAACAATAGCTAGAAATAGCTTCTAAACACGATAAGCTTTCGAATGATACCAAGTCGGCCATCCTTATTTTTTCTTGATAAAATAGTCACATTCTGCCACCAATTTGAAAATTATGAGTTTATTTAAAAAATCAGAACAAATTTTGGTCGCTACCTCAAAATCTGACAAACCAAGACATTTTCATTTTATCATATTTGGAGCTTCCAAATCAGGACATTTCTGATAAATCAGGACAGATCGCACCCCTGACCTTGACGAACACAGAGGGATTTGCGCTTAAGACCTTTCCCTCTAATGCCATTTGCTGGCGCATTTTCATAATCAGCAACGAAATGTTAGCATCGCAAAATTCTTTAAGCATCCCTTTTAACCAATTTCTTGATGAATGCATCTGATCCCGGCCTTCTGTTTATGTTGCATCCAATTGGTCATTTCATGAAATAAAGCAGAAACTTAAGTCCACTATTTGTGAGAAAGCCAATGGCAAGAATATAAAATATAAAACAATTATGCATCTATTGCATCGTTATGTTTAACTTAATTGAATAAAAATTAAAATAAAGATTTTGTTTCATAAAAAAAATATTTTTTACATAAAAATCAAAAATGAAAATTATAAAATGTATTAGCATGTAGAGGATTCGAACCTGAGACCCAAAAAATTTTGACTAACGCACTACCTCTACACCAATAGATGCTTACAGTGTAGTGAAATAATTATTTCCTTTCTTTTTGGCACGTCATAACTCGGCATTCGTGCTCATTTCGCAGCAAATAAAAACATTTTTCTTAAAAAACCACCAAGTTTCATTTGGAAATCCCACGGACACCTGGGGACCTTCCTTTGTCAATGACGAAACGATCGGCCACCAAATAAGCATGGCATTCATTAAATAGGTACAAAAACACTCGAACATTTTATGACATTAATGTAGAAATAAATAAACAATCAAAAAATGTTCATCAGCAGCGGCTGCATCGGACTTTGTGAAGCCATTCATCCTTCGTACCATTGAAAGGTATGCGACGATAGAATCGAAAAAATCCGCTGACTCCCGCCGATTGCAACGGTCGGTTGGCACTGCGCGGATGTGCCGGGCTCAGCTGGCCCACAAATGATGGGTCTGTTTGTTTTTGAAAAATAATGGCATAAAAATTAATTAATTTGTTTCAAAATCGAGTTCAAAAACCATCCCACCCTCAATTTGTTGTCGATATTCCATGTTGTATCGCACAGTTCCCAGCACACTCATGTCCTGCCGATGGCACGTCTCTTTTGGTCCAGTGGGCTTGTAAACGCAAAAAACGGTAGACCCAATTGGCACAATACAGTCGGGCTCGGCGGCACAAAGCAAAGCCATGCAAAATTATTGTTGTTTATCAATCAACAGTTAATGAATTTTCTCAATTTAATTGGTAGGCGAAGAATATTAAAAATTCCGCCCGTTTCCCTCCCCATAAGAATTTTATGAATGTTTGGAACATTGTGTTGGCAAATTTTGTTCAAAATAATTTTTAATAAGTCTATCAAAGTTTTCCAACTCAAACTTTATATCGTATTTCCTCTAATAGAGCCCCCGGGGCTCTATTTTTCAACCACCCTCAAAAGGGTGGGTTTATTCAGGGCGGCTCTAATTCAGGGGGGTCTATAGTATTATAGGAATTTCGGTATGTATAATTCGAGATTTCAAAAAACGAAATATACATCTTAAAAATCGAATTTTTGTCAGCCCCCCCCCCCCGAAGCCAAGGGTCTGGCTACGCCATTGGGTATACCGTATCCATTTAAAGATGATTAACTTATCAAAGTACAGTACTCTGTCCACTACCATTTCATCACTTGTCGCGTTTGCTCTGATTTGTGCAGCATGACGAGGCCCGCCTCAAACATTGGTGGGTCAAATTCGCTGACGGGCGGATACGTTCCAACCAATTCCCATCTTCGCGTTGGCTCAAAATTGATGTACAGTGGCAAAAATTCGTACATTCCTGAGCAAATTGTGCGTTAATTAGTCAATCAATTGGCTAATTGAGCCAATTAGCGATGGAGACTGACGCCTTTTCAATAATTTCCATATTTTTTACTCGTCATTTCTTGAAACATTTATTTTTACCGGGGTGAGTTGCCATGTTCGTTGAGTGAAGAGCAACTAAATTGAAACCAATTAAGTGCTCATTAATAAGGATACGATTTTTTGAGTCTAAAAACAGCCAAAATCGGTAGGTTTTAGGTCCTAAAAACCCCCAAAATAGGTACTAAAAATGGAAAATAGGCACTAAAGCCCTCAAATTTTGGGTGTAAAATAATAAATTTATTCAAAAAGGTGACAAAATTAAGCTAAATTAAATCTGTTAGAGATTAAATAGTTATTAAAATCAAAAATAAGTTTAGAGCAAAACGCTAAAATAAGTTTTTCAAAAAATTTTTAGGGTCCAAAATAAAAGCGAGATAAAATAGGCACAAAACTCAAAAAATATCTTACAACCATCAAAAAAAATCTTTTTTTTTCGTGGGGTTCAGGCGACCAGAAGCTCAGAAAAAACAGTGGGCAAAAACCTAAAAATCGTATCCCTTACTCATTAAGTGGTGGGGTTCGGTTTATTCTGAGCAAAGTTTAAAGCATCATAACTTTTCGTTCAGCTAGCCAAGTTTAATAAGATTGGTATCATTCGAAAGCCCCACGTGTTTAGAAGCTTTTGATAAGCTATTTCTAAGCGATTGAAAAACGTTTAAAAACGTTGCAACATGAATACTGCACAAAAGTCAGAACTTTTGCATATTTTTACTTATAACTTTTTTACCTGTCGGTATATCTTTGTGTTTTTTTGGAAAGCCAATAGAGCTTGTCAATAGCTTTCGAATGATACCAAGTTTATTGGATATGGTCAACAAAGAAAACAGTTATGATGCTCTAAACTTGTCTCAGACTAAACTGTCCCGGTCAGCTCATTAAGAGCTTAATTAGTTTGTGCTTTTTTGTGCTCCACTTTTTCACTCACAGCTTGGGCTTTGCACTGTGCCAATTTTGCCCTTTTGCATCGGTTCAAAAAATCTTTTGAAATCATTTTGAAAGAAAATGGCAGAAGTGTCCAGCCAAACGACAGTGTCATACTCCAATAAAACATCCTTAACATCATTTAATAGATGATGTATTTTAAATTAATTAATTAAAATTTACCGCCCATATAAAAAATTTGAACGCGTAACTTTTCAGGTCGCGAATGCGTTCATTCACCATTTGACTGAAATTGAAAACTCGCAATTCGAAATTGCACACCGAATCCAATTCTTTCATCTTCAGAAATAATGGAAAATTGTCAGTATTATTAGGGAGTTATTACGAAAATTCTAAAATAATTAATGCAGAAAAAAGCCCTACCTAATTACAATAATTATTTAATTAATTCTTTATAAATATTTGCCATTTGAATTTAAAAAGGTAATATAATAAATAGTATATGTGTTTTTGAATAAATTCTAAATTTTATAATTATATTATTTTACCCATTCTTTGTTTTTTGACACTGTTCCCAAATCATAAGCAATTATTTTCTGTTTGCATCCAAATTTGTCTTTTAAATTTGCAATTAGTGTCCGAAGAAAAGGGTAATATTTGTCATTGGCGGCTGTGACGAACACAAATTTTGGATGGCCAGGATATTTGACATAAAATTTAAAAATTAGTTAAATTTAAAAATTTTAAAATGGACCTCAGTGTTCTTTTTAATTGCGTATTTGTCTGAAAGTTTGTAGTGATCCAAAAGCCGTGTTAATGAGCAATTAAATTTTCTGCCACGAATTATTCGCGAGTTGTTCAATTTCAAAGTGTATGCCATCTAAAAAAAATTTTAAATGGATCTGATATATTCATATGGATAGAAAAATTCCTAAGACTTGATACTAAATGAGTTTTTTTTGACCCCATTGGAAAAACTCGCTTTCCAAGTACAATTAAACCGATTTTCAAGTACGTACTTGCCATTTAAGTATGAATGAGAGCACTGAATGCCTGACTAATTTAATAGGTTTATATAGAAATAGAAAGTAAATTGAAAACAAAATATAATATTTTTAAATAAAATTGTAAATTTAAAAATTATATTTTTAAAACATATTCGCTAAAACTTCCAAAAACCCCCTGAAACCAGAGATTGTCTGGCAAGACCATGACCATAGTAATTAAGTGTAATTAAGTAAACGATTTACTTTTTCACCATTGCACTCATCTGATTGGACATCAATTCCAGAAGCGCCACAATTTGAATTTTTCTGTGAAATTTTGTGCAAAAATTAATTTAAACTTTTAAAGTAAATTTAGCGAAGATTGGCAATTAATTAATTAATTAATGAGTTCTCCGAATAAATATTAATGCTTTTCCCTGCACATTAGCTCAACAATTGTTGAAAAATTATTAAAGTGTTTTTTGCCCTCCTTTCTTTGCTGTTACCCAATTTTCAAAAATGTGTGAAAGTGCATTAATTAGTGTAATTAGTGACCAATTAAAACAAAAGTTCACACTTCACATCCAAATTGGTCGTCCATTTGCTTCACAATCGGTTTGTCCAGCAGCAACATTTGGCCTTGGACCTGCCAAATTTAAGATGTTTAATTAGGCTCATCTACTGACCAGGGTAACAGTGTCCAAGAAAAAAGAGACGGAATTCGTGTGGGGACGGACAAAATTTTCGGGTCGGGATTCGGGACGAGAAAAATAAATAAATTCGTGGGACTCGGGCGGCAACTCCGACCTGGGGTCGGACAGATCCCGAGTCGGGATCCCGACCAAATCCCGATCCCGAATCAATCGCAATGATTGAAAAAAGGCTCGGGACGGAGCCCTCGGGACGGAGCCCGAAATCGGGATCCCGAATTTAATCCTGCGGAATCTCGAAAAAACCACACGGTATCCCGGTCCCGTCTCGAATTGTGAGTTATGTTATTCAGCCTTTCATTTTTTGGTCCTAAAAATCCCACCGTCCGTTCGTGCATCACCTTTATCCGATTGATCGCCTCCCATGCCAATTGGTCACCGGTTGGACAACTGAGGCCGCCGAACTCAGCACCGTTCACTCTGATCATAAAGCATCGCTTGACCACAGCAATGTCCAAGTTCATCAGATAACTTCCGCGAGCCAAACGCACTCCTTTACTTTTGATCAATTGTGACGACTAAATGATTAAATTGTATAGGTTTTTTATTATTTATTTATTTCTTTTTAAAGCAATCAAACAGAGTCCCTATGATTTTCGTGACGAAAAAACTCTAAAAAACAACTTGCCCCAAAGCAACAAAATTTGAATTTCTTGATGTGATGGTAACTCGTACAAAAGGCAACTCGTACAATTGCTTAGGTTAGGCCTAGGCTTTAGGCTTAGGCAGGCCTAGGCTTAGGTTTTATTTTGTAAACACTAGTTGCCTTTTATACGAGTTGCCATTGGAGTTGGAACCCAAATCTCGCCGCAGAAATTTCAAAAAAAATTCTTAAACTTATAAATTTTTCAAGGAAAAAATCTTAGAGAATTTTTTATAAGAAAATTTAAAGAAAACAAATTGAAAATTTTCAGCGATTTTTTACTGAAATTTTATGATAAATACCTAACTAAGTTTTTTTTCTTGAAATTTCTGCGGTGAGATTTTGAGGTGTACCCTTGCCATAATAAACTAAACAGTCTTAGACAAAAAACTTGCCCTAGCGAATTTTTAAAAAGAAAAAAAATAGTTTTTTTTAATTATATAATTGTCATTTATTTTACCCCTGGCAATTCCACTTCAAAATCGCTGTCCGTCCCAATTTTGAAGCTCACTTCCCTTTTGGTGACACCGTCTAAATGGCATCGATTAATCGTAATTACTCTTAATTACTCTCATTGGTTCCATTACCAATTTTGGCACTCAAAAGGTCCACAGTCACACTTTTTATGTTGGCATCGGTCCATGCTTTGATGCTGATCATCTGCTGTTCCGTGTTAGTGAATTGGGCATGAAAACTTAGGTCCACATATTTTGGCGTAAAAAGATCGAATCGGTCGACGTGTGGCATTTTGAGAGGCCGAACAGATTCTGTCGATTGGATAAACTAAAAGGAATAAAATTTGATCAAAGGTAAATTGATCAAAAATGGGTAATAAAAGAAAAAATTTAGAAATAAAAAATACAGAAATCCACGGAAGAAGGAGTTCCCGGACAATCCGTCAGTGGACAATCTGTCAGTGATAGACAAACCGTCAGTGATAGACAATCCGTCAGTGGACAAGCCATGAACAGAAATTTTAATTTTAAAACGCAAGATTTTATATAAAATATGAAAATGAATTTAAATTGAAAAAACTTAAATTTGTTTTATTTTATAAAAAAATGAAGCATTTAAAAAATTTTTTAAATAATTTCTATAGAAACATAAATTAAATTGAATTATTAAGTAACTGGTAAAGTTTTAAAATACCATTCATTTTTTAATTCAATCGAACAATAGCAAATGTTTGAGCATTTTTTAAATAATAAAATTTGCTGACGAATTGTCAACTGACGGATTGTCAATTACTGACGGATTGTCTTCACTGACGTAATGTCCGGACCCCGGAGGGGATGGGATTCCCGGGCTTTTCATCCCCATCATTCCCGGCCCCGTTTTCGACCCAGGCATCCATGGCGCAGTTTCTGCTCCGGCTGGTGAACAGCGTCATCTTCAGCCATTGTTTTTGCTCTTTTTGGTGTGCCATCGGCAACATGTCCAGTCCAAGAAGCCAAAGGCCGGCATAATCTGCCAAAAAAGATGAAGTACCATTTGTACCAAGAAAATCATTTTGCATGGCACGCCCAGCGACGATGTCTGAGAATGGCACTTTGAAAAAATGGAGACGGCAAAATGCAAATTTCACCATTTTCCACCAAAGAAATGCGAGTGAATGGCCCAGCAGTTTGATTCAAATAGAAAAGCACAGAAAATTGGCGTTGTTCTGCATCAGCAAAATTGCTTAAATAAATTCATACAAATAATTTTAATATTATTTTGATAATTTCTTTTTAAAATAAAAAATTTAAAATTTCGCTTCCTTTTTGCTTAAAAAAAAGTAAAAAATACACCAACTATTTCTGTGAGCCAAATGATGTCTCTAAGATGAAGCTTCTTCCTCCATTGTGTTGTTGCGTTGGCATTGGCACTGTGCGCACTTTGATGCCACGCCAAAGAGTTGTGCCATTTTTAGCGCCAATCTTTGGCATTTTTTGTGCACATTCTTTTTCAATCAAATTGCTCTTGGGAGGACAATTAAAAGATTGGATTAACACTTTGGTAATAATTTAGGTACTTATCCCTTTTGCCACCCCCCCCCCCCTAAAAAAATTTTTTAAATTTTTTTCTAGGGTAATTTTATGCGCTGAGCACGAAAAAATTTTTTATTTTAAGCCATCACGCATTGTACGTGAGTTGCGTGAAAATTTACGTGAAAAATTTAAAATAGACAAAAATTAAGCAGGAGGCATAAAGTCTCAATATTACGCAAAATCTCTTCGAATTGATCAGCATATACGCCATTTTTGGGAATGATCTCCTAGTTCATTTTTCTCATTTATATCCCTTTCATTTAGTGTCGTATTTACAGTCCCAGATATAAAATAATATTTATTCAAAGTGAATACCATTCCCAGATTAACGAGCATTTGAATAAGGTGATTTTTTGTAATTTCAAATTTTTGTCTATTTTAAATTTTTCACGTAACTCACGTACAATGCGTGATGGCTTAAAATAAAAAATTTTTTCGTGCTCAGCGCATAAAATTACCCTAGAAAAAAATTTTAAAAAAAATTTTTAGGGGGGGGGGGTGGCAAAAGGGTTAAGTACCATAATTTACCCTTTTAGCACTAATGGAGAATTTTCTTGAGAATTTGAAAGTGCTGTTGGTGTGCCGATGATTGACATTTTGAAGCAGTGCCGGGTAACAAATGAGGAGCCTATCAATTAAACATTTGAATTATTTAATAGTCATTGAAAAAAATTTTATTTTTAATAATTATTTTATTGCCTTTTTTCAATTTTTTTCATACCCATCGTCACAATTTCTGCCTTCCCGCATCAGACGAAATTCAATTCCGTAATGATTCAGTGCGCTTTCATTTGACCCATTGTTCGCATGGCAATGTGCCAATGGACGGAATGGCACTTCTTTGAATCCGTCGCTGCAATTCGCCAAATTAACAATTAAATTATCATTTTAAATAAAAATTTAATTAAAAAAATAATAAGTTTTACAATTGATCAGATGACAATTGGCAAAAGATTGACTTGAAGAAGAGCACAAAGAAAAGAGAAATTGCACTGGCAATTGAAAAACTCATTTGCATTCTAAAAGTGCAAAATAAGCAATGGAATTTAAAATTATTGGGTTCAAAAATATTTTTAGAATTCTAAAATAATTGAAATTCATAAAAATGGATGGTTTTCAAAAAAAATTTTTTTAATCGCTTCCCTTTTCAAAAAGTGTTTTTATTTGGCTTTTCCTATTTGAACAAATCGCTAATAGCGATAACATCCAAATTCATTGGATTGGATTTGGGATGAATCATATTTTTTGAATTCTAATTTAATATGAATTGCAAAAAAAAAAAATTGAAATGGTTTTCAAAAAATTTATTTGAAAAATTTTTAATCGTTGTCCCATTTTCAAAAAATGTTTTTGTTTGGCTTTTCCTATTTGCTTACCCAGCTTATTTTTGTTAGTTGAATGCTTTTCGTGATTAGGAGTTGGATGAAAAAAATTTTTTGAATTCCACAATTAGCCAGGGATTGGGAGGGGGTAAATTGATCACTAATAGGGAAAACATCCAAATTCATCGGATTGGATTTGGGATGAATCACTTTTGGACGTAAAAAATTCTATCAATGGCGGTTGATGCTTATTAGGGACCATCAGAAATGAAAATGAATTTGTAATGAGTATTTTGTTGTGTGATCAAAAAAAAAGAAAATAAATTTTATTTGACTGAATTATAATTACATTTTCAATTAGTAATAAGTATTCTGTGCTAAATGCATTTCATTAATAAAGTGATACTGTAAAAGACTGGGGAAAACACAACATGATTCAAATGTTGAGAGAATTCAAATGAAAAAGACTTTCTATCATTGTAAAATATCAGATTTTTAACAATTTCTTGCGGCGCATTTTTCCAAAAAAAACTTTTACGGAAGGGGGGGGGGATTATAGGGGTAAAAACCCGCGCGGGTACACAGCAGGGATGGCACGGAATTCCGATTTCCGACTTCCGATTTCCGACATTTTTGGGTCGGAATTCCGATTTCCGATTTCCGAAAAAATTTTGGAAGTCGGAATTCCGACTTTCCGATTTCCGAAATTTTTGACAAAAAGTCGGAAATTTTCGGAAATTTTTTTCAAGAAATTAACAATTATTTACAATTTTTGTTAATAAATTGTACTGAAATTTTCAAATATTTCCCGGCGGCGCCCATCGGCACCTGCCGGACCCAAAAATCTTATTTTTCTTGAGAAATTTTTGCATTAAAATCGCTAAATTTGATCGGTTTTTGGACAAAATTTGTTAAGTATTTGCATTAAAATTATAAAATTTTCCCCGGCGGCGCCTATTGGCACCGCCAGACCTCCCCCGCCATGTTTTCAAAAATTTTGAAAAAAACGCGCCGCAAAAAAGGTAAAATTTTTGATGAAAATAATTGAATAATTTTTAGAGCAAATATGTATTTAAATAGATCAAAAATTTTTGAATCACCTTTTATTTGGTTAAGAATTTAAAATTTAGCCTATTAAAATATTTAGAAAATTTTTTGTTATATTTTATGTTTTTTGAAAAAAATTTCCGATTTCCGACTTCCGATTTCCGACGTTTTTGGGGTCGGAATTCCGATTTCCGAGTTCCGAAAATTTTTGGGGCCTCGGAATGCCATCCCTGGTACACAGGCGAGAGGATGCACATTCACTATACGAGAGAGGAGTGAATTAGAGAAAAAGAGTAATTGCAAAAGGAAAGAAAAGCAATTAAAATGTAAAAAGACACCCGGCCACTAATTTAATGCAAAAACTCCAGCCTAATGGTATTGGCGGATCCTTCTCATAACTGCGCGAGTGCGCTGCATTTTTTACCTATTCGATAAAATAATTAATTGATTGGAGCAAGTAAAGAAGTTTTAATTTGTGAATAAGGGGAGCAACCAAAACATTGAAATTTTAGAAAAAAAAATATATTAATTATTAGAATGAAAACTATTTGAATTAAAAATATACCACCCCTCTGTTCTCTTTTGACCACGGCAATTTTTAGTGCGGGAAATAAATTGAATTTTTATTTTCTAACTCAAATTATGACTTTTTTTAAATTGTAATAAAAATTTCCTTTTATTTGTTTTGGAATTTGTCATGTGATAAACGCGTAAATTGGCACCAAAAAAACTTAGAAAAAATAATTAAGAGTGTGTTGATGTTGAACGGCTTTTGGCATGGCTTAACCCGCGCATGAGCATTGGCATTATGGGCATAAAAGCCGGGACTTGCATTTTCTTTTTTTGATGTCGGCACTGTGCCTCGAAACCAATCACTCAAAAATTGTTAAAAATCTAATTTTTTGATCCCCATTACAATGAAATTACGATTGCTAATTTACTCCTTAATACTATTCAAATCCATAATGGGAGGTGAAAATATAATATTTAATACCTTTTTGATTGAATAGAATGTAAAAACACTGTTTATGAGCAATTTCGCAAAATGTTCTGATTTTCGACCCCCAAATTCTGATTTTTGAAGCCTGATGTTCTGATTTTGTGTCAAGGAAATCATTTTGCATGGCACGCCCAGCGACGATGTCTGAGAATGGCACTTTGAAAAAATGGAGACGGCAAAATGCTAATTTCACCATTTTCCACCAAAGAAATGCGAGTGAATGGCACATCAGTTTGATTCAAATAGAAAAGCACAGAAAATTGGCGTTGTTCTGCATTGGCAAAATTGCTTAAATAAACAGAAATAAATGTAATATTAATTTCTCAATTTCGTATAAAGCTTTAAAAAAATCTAAAAATTTCGCTTCCGCACTTTTTGCTTAAAAACAGTAAAAAAATACACTAACTATTTCTGTGAGCCAAATGATGTCTCTAAGATGAAGCTTCTTCCTCCATTGTGTTTTTGCGTTGGCATTGGCACTGCGCGCACTTTAAGGCCACGCCAAAGAATTGTGCCATTTTTGGCGGCATTCTTTGGCATTTTTTGTGCACATTCTTTTTCAATCGAATTGCTCTTGAGAGGTCAATTAAAAGATTGGATTAATGCTTTTGTAATAATTTACTCTTTTAGCACTAATGGTGAATTTTCTTGAGAATTTGAAAGTGCTGTTGGTGTGCCGATGATTGACATTTTGAAGCAGTGCCGGGTAACAAATGAGGAGCCTATCAATTAAACATTTGAATTATTTAATAGTCATTGAAAAAAATTTTATTTTTAATAATTATTTTATTGCCTTTTTTCAATTTTTTTCATACCCATCGTCACAATTTCTGCCTTCCCGCATCAGACGAAATTCAATTCCGTAATGATTCAGTGCGCTTTCATTTGACCCATTGTTCGCATGGCAATGTGCCAATGGACGGAATGGCACTTCTTTGAATCCGTCGCTGCAATTCGCCAAATTAACAATTAAATTATCATTTTAAATAAAAATTTAATTAAAAAAATAATAAGTTTTACGATTGATCAGATGACAATTGGCAAAAGATTGACTTGAAGAAGAGCACAAAGAAAAGAGAAATTGCGCTGGCAATTAAAAAACTCATTTGCATTCTAAAAGTGCAAAATAAGCAATGGAATTTAAAATTATTGGGTTCAAAAATATTTTTAGAATTCTAAAATAATTGAAATTCATAAAAATGGATGGTTTTCAAAAAAATTTTTTTAATCGCTTCCCTTTTCAAAAAGTGTTTTTATTTGTCTTTTCCTATTTGAACAAATCGCTAATAGCGATAACATCCAAATTCATTGGATTGGATTTGGGATGAATCATATTTTTTGAATTCTAATTTAATATGAATTGCAAAAAAAAAAAAATTGAAATGGTTTTCAAAAAATTTATTTGAAAAATTTTTAATCGTTGTCCCATTTTCAAAAAATGTTTTTGTTTGGCTTTTCCTATTTGCTTCTCCAGCTTATTTTTGTTAGTTGAATGCTTTTCGTGATTAGGAGTTGGATGAAAAAAATTTTTTGAATTCCACAATTAGCCAGGGATTGGGAGGGGGTAAATTGATCACTAATAGGGAAAACATCCAAATTCATCGGATTGGATTTGGGATGAATCACTTTTGGACGTAAAAAATTCTATCAATGGCGGTTGATGCTTATTAGGGACCATCAGAAATGAAAATGAATTTGTAATGAGTATTTTGTTGTGTGATCAAAAAAAAAGAAAATAAATTTTATTTGACTGAATTATAATTACATTTTCAATTAGTAATAAGTATTCTGTGCTAAATGCATTTCATTAATAAAGTGATACTGTAAAAGACTGGGGAAAACACAACATGATTCAAATGTTGAGAGAATTCAAATGAAAAAGACTTTCTATCATTGTAAAATATCAGATTTTTAACAATTTCTTGCGGCGCATTTTTCCAAAAAAAACTTTTACGGAAGGGGGGGGGATTATAGGGGTAAAAACCCGCGCGGGTACACAGCAGGGATAGCACGGAATTCCAATTTCCGACTTCCGATTTCCGACATTTTTGGGTCGGAATTCCGATTTCCGATTTCCGAAAAAATTTTGGAAGTCGGAATTCCGACTTTCCGATTTGAGAAATTTTTGACAAAAAGTCGGAAATTTTCGGAAATTTTTTTCAAGAAATTAACAATTATTTACAATTTTTGTTAATAAATTGTACTGAAATTTTCAAATATTTCCCGGCGGCGCCCATCGGCACTGCCGGACCCAAAAATCTTATTTTTCTTGAGAAATTTTTGCATTAAAATCGCTAAATTTGATCGGTTTTTGGACAAAATTTGTTAAGTATTTGCATTAAAATTATAAAATTTTCCCCGGCGGCGCCTATTGGCACCGCCAGACCTCCCCCGCCATGTTTTCAAAAATTTTGAAAAAAACGCGCCGCAAAAAAGGTAAAATTTTTGATGAAAATAATTGAATAATTTTTAGAGCAAATATGTATTTAAATAGATCAAAAATTTTTGAATCACCTTTTACTTGGTTAAGAATTTAAAATTTAGCCTATTAAAATATTTAGAAAATTTTTGTTATATTTTATGTTTTTTGAAAAAAATTTCCGATTTCCGACTTCCGATTTCCGACGTTTTTGGGGTCGGAATTCCGATTTCCGAGTTCCGAAAATTTTTGGGGCCTCGGAATGCCATCCCTGGTACACAGGCGAGAGGATGCACATTCACTATACGAGAGAGGAGTGAATTAGAGAAAAAGAGTAATTGCAAAAGGAAAGAAAAGCAATTAAAATGTAAAAAGACACCCGGCCACTAATTTAATGCAAAAACTCCAGCCTAATGGTATTGGCGGATCCTTCTCATAACTGCGCGAGTGCGCTGCATTTTTTACCTATTCGATAAAATAATTAATTGATTGGAGCAAGTAAAGAAGTTTTAATTTGTGAATAAGGGGAGCAACCAAAACATTGAAATTTTAGAAAAAAAAATATATTAATTATTAGAATGAAAACTATTTGAATTAAAAATATATACCCCTCTGTTCTCTTTTGACCACGGCAATTTTTAGTGCGGGAAATAAATTGAATTTTTATTTTCTAACTCAAATTATGACTTTTTTTAAATTGTAATAAAAATTTCCTTTTATTTGTTTTGGAATTTGTCATGTGATAAACGCGTAAATTGGCACCAAAAAAACTTAGAAAAAATAATTAAGAGTGTGTTGATGTTGAACGGCTTTTGGCATGGCTTAACCCGCGCATGAGCATTGGCATTATGGGCATAAAAGCCGGGACTTGCATTTTCTTTTTTTGATGTCGGCACTGTGCCTCGAAACCAATCACTCAAAAATTGTTAAAAATCTAATTTTTTGATCCCCATTACAATGAAATTACGATTGCTAATTTACTCCTTAATACTATTCAAATCCATAATGGGAGGTGAAAATATAATATTTAATACCTTTTTGATTGAATAGAATGTAAAAACACTGTTTATGAGCAATTTCGCAAAATGTTCTGATTTTCGACCCCCAAATTCTGATTTTTGAAGCCTGATGTTCTGATTTTGTGTCAAGGAAATCATTTTGCATGGCACGCCCAGCGACGATGTCTGAGAATGGCACTTTGAAAAAATGGAGACGGCAAAATGCTAATTTCACCATTTTCCACCAAAGAAATGCGAGTGAATGGCACATCAGTTTGATTCAAATAGAAAAGCACAGAAAATTGGCGTTGTTCTGCATTGGCAAAATTGCTTAAATAAACAGAAATAAATGTAATATTAATTTCTCAATTTCGTATAAAGCTTTAAAAAAATCTAAAAATTTCGCTTCCGCACTTTTTGCTTAAAAACAGTAAAAAAATACACTAACTATTTCTGTGAGCCAAATGATGTCTCTAAGATGAAGCTTCTTCCTCCATTGTGTTTTTGCGTTGGCATTGGCACTGCGCGCACTTTAAGGCCACGCCAAAGAATTGTGCCATTTTTGGCGGCATTCTTTGGCATTTTTTGTGCACATTCTTTTTCAATCGAATTGCTCTTGAGAGGTCAATTAAAAGATTGGATTAATGCTTTTGTAATAATTTACTCTTTTAGCACTAATGGTGAATTTTCTTGAGAATTTGAAAGTGCTGTTGGTGTGCCGATGATTGCCAATTTGAAGCAGTGCCGGGTAACAAATGAGGAGCCTATCAATTTAACATTTTAATTATTTAACAGTCATTGAAAATTTATAATTTTAAAAATATTTTTAATAATTATTTTATAAACTTTTTTCAATTTTTTCATACCCATCGTCACAATTTCTGCCTTCCCGCATCAGACGAAATTCAATTCCGTAATGATTCAGTGCGCATTCATTTGACCCATTGTTCGCATGACAATGTGCCAATGGACGGAATGGCACTTCTTTGAATCCGTCGCTGCAATTCGCCAAATGAACAATTAAAATAGTGTCATAAAATTTCAAAATTATGAGCATAAATATCAAAAAGTTCTGAATAAGGGTGACCAACAGAGGAGAAAGAGTCGGCAACGGAAATGCAAAGTGATTTAATAAATGAATTTTTTACATGGAATAAATTTTGGAACTGCGCTGCCTAACGGCGGTGCTTAAAGTGCATTAAAAATGATGAAAGGATTATCTATTTTTATTTTGTTAAATTCCTAAATGAATTCGAGACCCAAAAATTTGTTCATAATTCATGTGGTAAAAAAAGCATTAAAAATAAATAAAAATTCCTTGAATTTGCTTCTGAATTTTTTTCTTTTTCGAAAATTTTACACTAACAAGAGGCGAAGAAATTCAATGAAATTTTTATTAGGATTTTGATTTAAAATGTTGAGAGGTTTAACAAATTTGTACACTGAATGTTGGATCGTCAGCAGCAATGAGAAATGACTAACAGAAAAAGAGGAGAAAAGGGCTTTGGCTTTGGAGTAATAGCTTATAATAAAAGAGAGACGAGCAGACGATGAGTGAGAGAAAAATAGTGGTAAAAATGCTCAACTGCTGCATTGGCAGAGTCAGAGAGGGGTCACAAAGTGTTCGCACAGCATGGAATATGTCCTTAATTTTAGGCGTCATTCTTCCCCACTGCACCTCTTTCTTCGGTTTAATTACCCAAGTTTGAGGTACTTGGCGTATCCTGCCCATAATATCTGTGGCATGGAATAAATGTTGGAACTGCTTTGCCTAACGGCGGAGCTTAAAGTGCATTAAAAATGATGAAAGGATTATCAATTTTTATTTTGTTAAATTCCTAAATGAATTCGAGACCCAAAAATTTGTTCATAATTCATGTGGTAAAAAATGCATAAAAAATAAATAAAAATTCCTTGAATTTGCTTCTGAATTTTTTAATTTTAAATAGAAAATTTCTTTTTCGAAAATTTTACACTAACAAGAGGCGAAGAAATTCAATGAAATTTTTATTAGGATTTTGATTTAAAATGTTGAGAGGTTTAACAAATTTGTACACAAAGTGTTGGATCATCAGCAGCAATGAGAAATGACTAACAGAAAAAGAGGAGAAAAGGGCTTTGGCTTTGGAAAATAGCTTATAATAAAAGAGAGACGAGCAGACGATGAGTGAGAGAAAAATAGTGGTAAAAATGCTCAACTGCTGCATTGGCAGAGTCAGAGAGGGGTCACAAAGTGTTCGCACAGCATCGAATATGTCCTTAATTTAGGCGTCATTCTCCCCCACTGCACCTCTTTCTTCGGTTTAATTACCCAAGTTTGAGGTACTTGGCGTATCCTGCCCATAATATCTGTGGCATGGAATAAATTTTGGAACTGCGCTGCCTAACGGCGGTGCTTAAAATCCATAAAAAATGATGAAAGGATTATCAATTTTTATTTGGTTAAATTCCAAACTGAATTTGAAGCCCAAAAATTTATATATAATTCATGTGGTAAAAGATGCATTAAAAAAATAAAATTTGCTTGAGTTTTTGCTTCTAAATTTTTAATTTAAATATAGAAAATTCCATTTTCGAAAATTTACAATAACAAGAGGCGAAAAAATTCATTGAAATTTTTATAAGCATTTTGATTAAAAATGTTGGGAGGTTTAACAAATTTGTACACTGAATGTTGGATCGTCAGCAGCAATGAGAAATGACTAACAGAAAAAGAGGAGAAAAGGGCTTTGGCTTTGGAGTAATAGCTTATAATAAAAGAGAGACGAGCAGACGATGAGTGAGAGAAAAATAGTGGTAAAAATGCTCAACTGCTGCATTGGCAGAGTCAGAGAGGGGTCACAAAGTGTTCGCACAGCATCGAATATGTCCTTAATTTAGGCGTCATTCTCCCACACTGCACCTCTTTCTTCGGTTTAATTACCCAAGTTTGAGGTACTTGGCGTATCCTGCCCATAATATCTGTGGCATGGAATAAATTTTGGAACTGCTTTGCCTAACGGCGGTGCTTAAAGTGCATTAAAAATGATGAAAGGATTATCAATTTTTATTTTGTTAAATTCCTAAATGAATTCGAGACCCAAAAATTTGTTCATAATTCATGTGGTAAAAAATGCATTAAAAATAAATAAAAATTCCTTGAATTTGCTTCTGAATTTTTAATTTTAAATAGAAATTCTTTTTCGAAAATTTTACACTAACAAGAGGCGAAGAAATTCAATGAAATTTTTATTAGGATTTTGATTTAAAATGTTGAGAGGTTTAACAAATTTGTACACTGAATGTTGGATCATCAGCAGCAATGAGAAATGACTAACAGAAAAAGAGGAGAAAAGGGCTTTGGCTTTGGAAAATAGCTTATAATAAAAGAGAGACGAGCAGACGATGAGTGAGAGAAAAATAGTGGTAAAAATGCTCAACTGCTGCATTGGCAGAGTCAGAGAGGGGTCACAAAGTGTTCGCACAGCATCGAATATGTCCTTAATTTAGGCGTCATTCTCCCACACTGCACCTCTTTCTTCGGTTTAATTACCCAAGTTTGAGGTACTTGGCGTATCCTGCCCATAATATCTGTGGCATGGAATAAATTTTGGAACTGCGCTGCCTAACGGCGGTGCTTAAAGTGCATTAAAAATGATGAAAGGATTATCAATTTTTATTTTGTTAAATTCCTAAATGAATTCGAGACCCAAAAATTTGTTCATAATTCATGTGGTAAAAAATGCATTAAAAATAAATAAAAATTCCTTGAATTTGCTTCTGAATTTTTAATTTTAAATAGAAAATTTCTTTTTCGAAAATTTTACACTAACAAGAGGCGAAGAAATTCAATGAAATTTTTATTAGGATTTTGATTTAAAATGTTGAGAGGTTTAACAAATTTGTACACAAAGTGTTGGATCATCAGCAGCAATGAGAAATGACTAACAGAAAAAGAGGAGAAAAGGGCTTTGGCTTTGGAAAATAGCTTATAATAAAAGAGAGACGAGCAGACGATGAGTGAGAGAAAAATAGTGGTAAAAATGCTCAACTGCTGCATTGGCAGAGTCAGAGAGGGGTCACAAAGTGTTCGCACAGCATCGAATATGTCCTTAATTTTAGGCGTCATTCTCCCCCACTGCACCTCTTTCTTCGGTTTAATTACCCAAGTTTGAGGTACTTGGCGTATCCTGCCCATAATATCTGTGGCATGGAATAAATTTTGGAACTGCGCTGCCTAACGGCGGTGCTTAAAGTGCATTAAAAATGATGAAAGGATTATCAATTTTTATTTTGTTAAATTCCTAAATGAATTCGAGACCCAAAAATTTGTTCATAATTCATGTGGTAAAAAATGCATTAAAAATAAATAAAAATTCCTTGAATTTGCTTCTGAATTTTTAATTTTAAATAGAAAATTTCTTTTTCGAAAATTTTACACTAACAAGAGGCGAAGAAATTCAATGAAATTTTTATTAGGATTTTGATTTAAAATGTTGAGAGGTTTAACAAATTTGTACACTGAATGTTGGATCGTCAGCAGCAATGAGAAATGACTAACAGAAAAAGAGGAGAAAAGGGCTTTGGCTTTGGAAAATAGCTTATAATAAAAGAGAGACGAGCAGACGATGAGTGAGAGAAAAATAGTGGTAAAAATGCTCAACTGCTGCATTGGCAGAGTCAGAGAGGGGTCACAAAGTGTTCGCACAGCATCGAATATGTCCTTAATTTTAGGCGTCATTCTCCCCCACTGCACCTCTTTCTTCGGTTTAATTACCCAAGTTTGAGGTACTTGGCGTATCCTGCCCATAATATCTGTGGCATGGAATAAATTTTGGAACTGCGCTGCCTAACGGCGGTGCTTAAAGTGCATTAAAAATGATGAAAGGATTATCAATTTTTATTTTGTTAAATTCCTAAATGAATTCGAGACCCAAAAATTTGTTCATAATTCATGTGGTAAAAAATGCATTAAAAATAAATAAAAATTCCTTGAATTTGCTTCTGAATTTTTTAATTTTAAATAGAAAATTTCTTTTTCGAAAATTTTACACTAACAAGAGGCGAAGAAATTCAATGAAATTTTTATTAGGATTTTGATTTAAAATGTTGAGAGGTTTAACAAATTTGTACACTGAATGTTGGATCGTCAGCAGCAATGAGAAATGACTAACAGAAAAAGAGGAGAAAAGGGCTTTGGCTTTGGATAATAGCTTATAATAAAAGAGAGACGAGCAGACGATGAGTGAGAGAAAAATAGTGGTAAAAATGCTCAACTGCTGCATTGGCAGAGTCAGAGAGGGGTCACAAAGTGTTCGCACAGCATCGAATATGTCCTTAATTTTAGGCGTCATTCTCCCACACTGCACCTCTTTCTTCGGTTTAATTACCCAAGTTTGAGGTACTTGGCGTATCCTGCCCATAATATCTGTGGCATGGAATAAATTTTGGAACTGCTTTGCCTAACGGCGGTGCTTAAAGTGCATTAAAAATGATGAAAGGATTATCAATTTTTATTTTGTTAAATTCCTAAATGAATTCGAGACCCAAAAATTTGTTCATAATTCATGTGGTAAAAAATGCATTAAAAATAAATAAAAATTCCTTGAATTTGCTTCTGAATTTTTTAATTTTAAATAGAAAATTTCTTTTTCGAAAATTTTACACTAACAAGAGGCGAAGAAATTCAATGAAATTTTTATTAGGATTTTGATTTAAAATGTTGAGAGGTTTAACAAATTTGTACACTGAATGTTGGATCGTCAGCAGCAATGAGAAATGACTAACAGAAAAGAGGAGAAAAGGGCGTTGGCTTTGGAAAATAGCTTATGATAAAGGAGAGACGAGCAGACGATGAGTGAGAGAAAATAGTGGTAAAAATGGTCAACTGCTGCATTGGCAGAGTCAGAGAGGGGTCACAAAGTGTTCGCACAGCATCGAATATTTCCTTCATTTTTGGCGTCATTCTCCCCCACTGCACCTCTTTCTTCGGTTTAATTACCCAAGTTTGAGGTACTTGGCGTATCCTGCCCATAATATCTGTGGCATGGAATAAATTTTGGAACTGCGCTGCCTAACGGCGGTGCTTAAAGTGCATTAAAAATGATCAAATGATTATCAATTTTTATTTTGTTTAATTCCAAAAGGATTTCGAAACGCAAAAATTTATTCATAATTCATGTGGTAAAAAATGCAGTTAAAAATGAAAAAATTCTTGAATTTGCTTATGAATTTTTTAATTTTAAATAGAAAATTCTTTTTCGAAAATTTTACACTAACAAGAGGCGAAGAAATTCAATGAAATTTTTATTAGGATTTTGATTTAAAATGTTGTGAGGATTAACACATTTGTACACTGAATGTTGGATCGTCAGCAGCAATGAGAAATGACTAACAGAAAAAGGGGAGAAAAGGGCGTTGGCTTTGGAAAATAGCTTATGATAAAGAGAGACGAGCAGACGATGAGTGAGAGAAAAATAGTGGTAAAAATGGTCAACTGCTGCATTGGCAGAGTCAGAGAGGGGTCACAAAGTGTTCGCACAGCATCGAATATGTCCTTAATTTTAGGCGTCATTCTCCCCCACTGCACCTCTTTCTTCGGTTTAATTACCCAAGTTTGAGGTACTTGGCGTATCCTGCCCATAATATCTGTGGCATGGAATAAATTTTGGAACTGCGTTGCCTAACGGCGGTGCTTAAATTGCATTAAAAATGATGAAAGGATTATCAATTTTTATTTTGTTAAATTCCTAAATGAATTCGAGACCCAAAAATTTGTTCATAATTCATGTGGTAAAAAATGCATTAAAAATAAATAAAAATTCCTTGAATTTGCTTCTGAATTTTTAATTTTAAATAGAAAATTTCTTTTTCGAAAATTTTACACTAACAAGAGGCGAAGAAATTCAATGAAATTTTTATTAGGATTTTGATTTAAAATGTTGAGAGGTTTAACAAATTTGTACACTGAATGTTGGATCGTCAGCAGCAATGAGAAATGACTAACAGAAAAAGAGGAGAAAAGGGCTTTGGCTTTGGATAATAGCTTATAATAAAAGAGAGACGAGCAGACGATGAGTGAGAGAGAAAAATAGTGGTAAAATGCTCAACTGCTGCATTGGCAGAGTCAGAGAGAGTAGTTACCCTACCACTCTCATCGTGAGGTGTGAAAATGATTAATTGCTTTTTTCGGGATGCATATCGATCAGCAAATAGCCATAGGGACGGGCTGTCGCTTTGCGGTAAGCATCAAGGAAAAAATCAAGTTGTCGTGGAAAGAGTTGAACCCCAATGTTGCGAATGGACAACTGGGAATTTGGTGCGCGCATCAGTACCAGGTACTGAGCGGACATTCGTGCCACTTTTATCTTCCGCTCAAACAAATTTTGAGTGACAAACACCACCGCAAATTGGTGATGGTGTGACTTTTTGGTGAACAAATCGGACAAATACTTCTCATCAATGGATAGCATTAGGTCGTCAAGAATGAGCAAAAGAGGCTTAGGGAAACGCTTAACTAATTCCTCGGATGGGACTCCCGCATACACATCGACTCCCGCCTTTTGAAGCGCTGGCACCGCCGAATTCATTTCACCAAAACAGTAGAGCATGGAGACAGGTTTAGGGATGATCAATTGGTCCGATTCAGCAATAAATTTTAATAAAAATTCAGTCTTCCCCGATGAAGAGGGACCCGAAATGATTAGACCAAACGGTAGTTTGAAGCAAACATCTTTATTGGTGAATGATTGGGTGTTAAGCATTTTTAGTGACAAAATGAATTACAAGTTTGAGGTGGATGCTTTAATACTGTTGAAGAACTCATCAAGTGTTTTGTCAATGTCTCCAAGGTCCTCCTTGTTTTCCTCTTCTTCTTTGGGCTCTTCCTGCACCTTTTCTTCCTCCACAGGGCTATTGGTCACTTTTTTGTCCAGAGATTCCGCTAAAAGGAGATTTCCGAGTACATTGATTGCGGTTTTGGCCTTCTTCCAACGCGCGCCGTCCTGCATGGCATCGGCCATTAACCCAGCTTCTACCAAGTCAAGCGCTACCTTTGCTTTGCGCTTCAAGTCCTGTTTATCCTCATCGGTGTGCGTCCCTTGGGTTGGAGTGGTGGTAGGGGTGGGGGTGCAAGTGTCGGAGGGCAGGTCACCGTAGGGTACATTGAACACGCGGGCCTTGTTTTTCACACGGAAGAAGCAGTGGCCGGGTAGATCGTAGACAACATCAAAGGGGACGAATTGGGCTTTGCTGATCCGGCTGCACCACATGGTGATCCCCTCCTTGGTCACCATTATGTCGACCTCGACTTCAGTAGCTTTACAAGCACGGCAGCGACCGCACTCATCGAACGGTATGAAACGGGGAGTGGACAGACGAGGACCGCTCACGGTTATGCCGCTTGTAGTCACAGTGATGTCCGATTGGGCGAGAATTTGATTGACAAGGGATCTCTTGTCGGACATATTGATAGCCATTTAGTGGATTTTTAGGGGAGCAAAATTTTCAAATGAAATGAAACGGATGGATAGCATCTGCTTAAATACTTAATCCATAGGGCTAATAGCCACGCCCATTTCTACAAGACTTTTGCCGAACGGAGAAAAGTGAGGGAAGATAGGCACTCAGTATTGAGCCCCGTGTGACAGTTCAGAATGAATTCCCCTCCCCAATTATCACTCAATAAGTCACAATTTTTATTTTAACATTGAGAGAAAATGACAGATGCCTTTATTTTCAAACATTGATAGTGATCAGATCACTTCTGTTGCTTCAAGACCTGGGCGGCACAAATTTTCTTGAGAATTTTCATCCATTTTACGATCTTCTCACATGGCATCTCACGCTCTTGTGCGAATTCCAACACCTCTTGGCACACATCACGCGCCTTCTTCGGGGTGAACCAATGTAAAATCTGGAATAAAAATAATTTATCAAGTAAAATTTAAAAAACAATATTTTTTACGTTGTCGTCATCGTCCTCCAAGTATTTCGTACCATGCCGATAATTCGTTGAGTTCAGAGTCGGGGGTCGGTGAGCGCTCAACCACAGCTTGGGCTAGAGAGAAAGAAATTATTTAAATTTATTATTTAAAGTTATCTTACATTGCTGAGACATTTGCAATGATATTTTAAAGGGAATTATCTAAATAAATAATAAATTTAATTAAAAAATTTTATAAACACACGAATGAAAGAATGAATAGATGAGTCAAAATTTCTGTATTTTATAGAAAAGGTTTTGACATATGTCAGCATATGATTATTTTCAAACCCACTCAATTCCTTTGAATTCACCGACATATGGGTGATTTTAATTAATTACTAAAATTTTAGACGCTAAAATTCAAATTTTCAATTGAATTCGCCGACATTTGGATGATGATTAATTATTTATTTTAACTTTAGACGCCAGTAATTCAAATTTTTTCCGATCTTTTGATGGTGATTAATTAATTATTACAATTTTAGACGCCAAGAATTCAAATTTCTCAGACCTTTTGGATGATTATTAATTAATTATTAATATTAAATCTTAAAATTCAAATTTGCTAATTAAAACATATCTCTATCGATTTATTGGAAAAATAAAAAATCAATAATACTCTCTATATCGATTTATATTCTTGTAAAATAAAAAAATCAATACTCCTTTGGTCAGACCACGCCTACCGTTTGTGAACCTTCAATTAGCCCCGCCCAGCCTAGTCAAATAATTCACCCTCCCGAAAAGCAAAATCATTTTTATTCATCTGTCCAATATCCAAAATCATCTTTAATTCATCCGTCTAAAACCAAAAATATTTTCAACAAAATGAAGAGATCCGCCGCTGCTCTTTCCTCTGCTGGTGCTACCGAGCAAAACAAGACAAAATTTGAACCCAAGCCGATTCAACAGGAAGCTGAGCCCGAGCATGAGACAAAGGAGCCCGCAACGAAAAAGCGCATGGTGGAGGACCGAGAATTGTGGAAACTGGCAAAGGGAAAGTATTTGCTGACTACATACTTGTGCCCAGGTAAAAATAATAATTCAATTTTAAAATAAAATAAAATCTTTTTAATTTTGAGATGACTGGAACCGATTGTACACCAATCAACAAAAGGTGAAACGTCTGGACGACGATCGCTTTTCCGTCAACTTTGAGCTATGCCACGAATGCGTTCGGATCAATTGCCGCGCAACTGATCTCATTGCTCCAATGAAGAAAAAGGTGAACAACGAATGAGAGGGCTTTGAGTGACCGATGGATCAGATGATGATGACAATTGGAAATTAATATTTAATTATTTTTCACTTTTATTTTTAATAAATTGTAAATCTATGTGAAGTTTTATTTTTATGGGTCTCAAAACTTTACGGGGTTTGGAAAACATTTTAACGTCAAACCTTAGCAAATACAATGAAAATTAAATAATGCCCTGCCACTTTTCCCGCCAATTTTCTGGTTGTCCTATTTTAAAATAACAGTGTGATTTAAACAAAACCAAGCCACTTTGTCCGCCCATTTTGAATGTAAATCTTACGCAAAGACATATCGTTTCAAAACTTTTGGTATTACAATATGTAAACATAGCATTGTGTAACATTTATATTTTCAAACTTTTTGTTGGCATTATGTTCGGATTTGATTTTTACTTGTGAGGATGATGGGGTGTAAGATAGGTTAGAGAAGTCAGAGATACAGTGTACTATTTCGTAAACATTCATTAATTCTGCTATGGTCCTCGTCAGCGTCTCTTGCGCTCAGGTGCTAAGCTGTCCTGTTAAATCGCTCCGCGATCGGCTCAATCACCCTGAGGATCGGAACATTGTTTTGAACACATCACTGGACGCAAAGTGCGCACAACATACAATGATAGGAATGGGATGAAAAAACTTTCTTCGTCAATGGAATTTCCGTCCAGTCGGCAGCCACTCTTCCTGCATACGGTCATTTGCGCCAACCATTAACGTCAATGTGGCAGCGCATTTTTACGTCGGCACCGCATAAAGCTACACTTTCCCTATGCACCATGCATAATTGAGCGATTTTCGGGAGGAGGCGAGGATCGGCATTACCCAATGGAACTGCTCGAACTTGTCGATGATAACAACGACGGAAAAGACAATGAACGATGGTTGGGACGTCTGTTCAGAGAAATTGCGAGAATGATCAGCAATCTACACATTCATCATCATCATCATCATCATCAATTCAGACCCTATGCCTACAAATGATGAAGAGATTGGGGAAAATAGTGGGCGTAATGAATGTAGTCAGAATGCGCGACCCATATTTTGGTGAAAGTTAATTTTTCAACTCCCTAACTAATTATGCACTTTTCTACCTTAAAACGACCACTTCCATTATTTAATTTATAATTGAATTTCAAATTCCTTAATTTTTCAAAAATTGTGTCTTCTATTGCTTAATTATTCTCTTTTCTACCTAAAAATAACCTCTCCAAATGCTTAATTATTTGAAAATTCCATCTTCCAATCATTAATTATTCATCAATTATTTATTAATACAACAAATAAAAGCACATAAAGAGATAAATTATACATATTTCGGTATAAAAAGAGAAATAATTGTACATATGTGTAGGTGCGTATGAGTGTGGGCGTGTATGTGTATGGGTGAAAGAGAGAGACAGTTGAACGTGAACAAAATACATTACAAAGAATGGCCAAAATTCATCACATAAAAATTATCCCCTATAATTCCCTTCCCCACGTACGGACGATAACATTTTTGCATCGGCATGGATACGACCCGCCCTCCCTCCCTGATGTTTGGTCGGAGGAAGTTGGGGTATGTGACTATGATTGGCTCATAGTCACCCGTTGTCGCGTATCGTACGACCTCCTCTTTGAACGTTTCGTACCGCATGCCCTGGTTGTTCAACACGTCGTAGTTCAGCGTCAGGCCGCGCACTTTGAGCACGTATTCTTTCTCTGCATTCGGTTCCGCTCCTTTGCGTCGTAGACACAGACCATACTAAGATGTGAATAATCAATACAGATTAATGTATAACTTTAATTTACCTGTTTTGCACCCCCACTGCAAAACTCTTCAATATCGTGGTCCGGATACTCGTCAGTGAACTGACCCAGGTGTGGGCCAGTTTTGAGCGGGCACTGCTCCTCCGGGTGGACGAGAATGAGACTATCTGTGTCTAAATTTTTTTTTTATTAAAACAATTTGTTTCTTTGTCTACCGGTATAGAGCAGCTCAGACCCCGGCGACCTGACCACCTTCTGCATGGCTTTGAGCAGCACAAGCCGCGCCGCGGAAGTAGTCCACAAAGAGATGACTAAAAATCCAATATTTTAATTTTTTAATTTATGTCTCACCAATGTTTGAGCAGGCATGCTCATCGACCCAATCCTTCTTGTGGAGATAAGTGATGAGGATGTGCTCCTCGTTCAGCTGATCGATCGATGTGACATCGATCGATTTGTTGTCCAAGTACTCGGCCAGTGTTACCGGGTCGTCTGTTATGAGCGTCTGGCACAGCCCAAAGTTGCGAAGTGAAAAACGGCCCCCTAAATATAAATTTTCAATTTTTATCAAAATTTGTAGCCAAACTCACATAAGTTGTTCAAACACAGCTTTGCCAGTGACCGTTTCCCTTTGTTGACAACCATTTTCGTTGGATCGATGTTGATGCCGAACTCTTCTGCACACTCCCGGACAAACTGGCGCTCCTTTTCCGCGTCCCCTTTGATGCTGTTGTCAAAGCCGCTTGCCTGGATCTTTTGCGCCATAAACTCAGCGATGTATGGGCGAAACAGCGTGTCGTCGCTTTGCTCGTACTCCAGCACGCGAAATACCTTCGTGACCCGGTAGCCCTCGTCCAGTGCAGCGTTGAGCTCAATCGATGTGCACGTGCTGACCCATCCGCGTTGCTGGTCGGAGTGTTTACAGCGGTAGTCGGGATCCACCCCTCCAGTCGGGTATTCTTTGGCACAAGTGATGCACAGCGGAAAGCACAGTCGGTCGTCCACTCTCACCGGCAGCACTGCGACATCGATTTGGCGGGGCGGCACTACCCAGACTTTGAGTAGTGCCAATGGGAAAGGGTTGTCAGCAGCGCTTGTCCACCCCACTTGTTGATTTAACACGTGCACTTTGGGAGTGCCAATGGGGTAACGGGTAGTGAAGCTTAAGTTTTCAATTTATTTGGCAATATAAAGAAAAATAACAAACTTTATGTATGGGTAGAGCGACGTAAAGTCATAGTAGGAGATCCTCTCCCCCGGCCCCGCCTTGCGCAGAAGTTTCATCGGTCCGGTCCGTCCTCCCATAAACGCGTCGCGGATTACCAGGGGCCCGTCGTCCACGTAATTTGCAAAGGACTTCCTCATCGCTTTGCTCTTCTCCAGCATTGACGTTATCTTGCACTCCCAATACACATCCACGCGATTCACTCGGGCCCGAAGGTAATCCATTCGCTTGGCGTCGCGCTCCCGTACTTGTCCCGCTGTCTTCCCATTCGGCAGCAACATGTTGTCATTCGGATAGCACTTCTTACAACCATGCCAAGTGCAGCCTTAAAATTATGGATTTTATCGGAAGGAAGAAATATAATTAATACCGTTCACTTCAATTGCGCGCCCCTCTGCCTCAATCCATCCGTCTAGGGAGTAAGGGCCGATCCGCTTTCTCTCCACCGGCCGAATGGGCGGTTTGCACATCCACCCCATACTCCTCCGAATACCAATGGAAGAATCGAAGTGCGAGAAGGCTCTGGTTCTGAGCGTTGTCGTAACCGCGCTCAGGGACGATGGCCAGATGTTCTGTCGGCAGATGATTGGTACGGAAATGCCGCATGCACGCTCCCGCGATGGTCATGCACTCGCGCAGTACGTCGATGCCGTCGTGGTTTTCCTTGTCGTCAATCCCATCGATGTATTCCTGTCGCCGCGAAATCTCGAAGAATTCACGGCGGAATGCGACGAGAGCTGCCATCAGTATTTCAACATCGTTCGTGCAATAACTGAAAAATCAACAATAAAAATTAAATAAAATAAAGAAATTACCTAGCAAGCGCCTCATCGAGCCTAAAAGGCTCATGACGGTGCTCGGCGTACCACTCGTCGAATTGGCGCCTCTTCCCGGGCATCATTCCATTAGCCAAATATTCATCAGGTGTAGGGTGGATTTCTATGCCGTAGTTCTCCGGTCTATTGGCGAGATGGGGGAAGAACGGCTTGTCCTCCACATCAAGTCCGTAGGAAGGGACCAATGCTGCCAGCGAACATGGCATTAGGTTGAATGAGTCGCGGAAGATGACGTTGGGGTTCCGCTTTTTCTGCTTCCTCACTTTCATCTCGTACATTTTATTACCCTAAATTTTGAATTAGGCGATTTATTTTTAATAAGCGTATACCCTTCGCAGCATTTCGGGGTTAAAGCCAATCCGGAACAGCTCGCGGAAGACAAGCACCATGTCAAAGCGTCCTCCAAAGTGAGAATAGGCGTAGGTGTCATACTTTTTTGGCAATTGGTAGACGAGCCAATCAACAAATGCCTCCAACGGGTTCTCTGCCACCACTTGTTTGTCCACTTGCGTGTCCATAAATCGACGTTGGCAGAATGCGACGGTTCGGTGTAGCCCGCAGATTTGACAGCCTGCTGTTGCACTCTTCCATTTCCCGTTGCCAATGCAGTCAGGGCACGCAACTCTCGCAGCGATGAAGTTGGGCTGATGTTCCTTCTTTTCATGCTCACGTGGATTGACTGGCTGGTGCTGCATCGTCTCCAAGTCAAAGGCCACAATGCGATAAGGCTCATGTTCCTTCGGTTCAATTGGCTGGATGAAGCAGCCCCGCTCTGGATTGTGGTACGTGTTGCATAACTGGCAATACGTCTCTTGGCATTTGTGACCCTAGAACAATCGCATTTAGAAAATTTTTTTATTATTATTATTACTTTTCTTCCATTTCGGTTGTTGTCGCGAACATTCCAAATAACCCCGCATTTTTTGCACTGCTTAGATTCTGCGCAAAAGTTTGATGTTAAATGGTGCTGATGGCATTCGTTGTTGCGGAATTTTTTGTTGCAAGCCAGCACACTCGTGGAAATAACCATCACGGGGAGCACATGGGAATTTGGGTCCGACACGCGACACAAGCATGCAGCGTGCTTGCAGGAATTGAGATGTGTTGCTGGTCGTTGGTATGGCTTCTCACATTCAAGGCAGTAGTGCTGACCAAATAACCCGTATTCTTCTTCACACCGTCAAAATGTTCGTGTTCAGATACAGCACAATTGGTGTGTCGTAGTGATTGTTGTTGATGTATTTGTACAGCGGTTTGTACTGACCAGTGGACCAAAAATAAATACTGCAAAACGATGTCGTTGCTGGTGTTGTTCCAATGATCCACCACTCGCGGCACCCAAATCTCAGCATCATAACCATTGAGCCAAGCCGTACGCCAATTGCTGATCAGTTGTAGAGCATCTCGCTGCAAGCATCCCTTGTTGTCCCCTCTGCTGTGGTATAGTCGTAAAGCTTCCAACTTGCCCAGCCACGGGTTTTTGCCACCATCGTTGCTTGCAAAGGCATAAAAGAGGCAGTAGTTGCGGTCATCAGGATGTTTATCTTAAACCTTCCTCATCATAATTGATTTTTTTTTTTTTTGAATGAGCGCACCTTTATCAAACTCCGGTCGTTGACTCGATGGTGAACAGGTGCCAGAGCACGTCGCGCGCCACCTTTTAGTGATCTTTTGACAGGGAGTCCGGATCGATCAACCGTTGTAACGACAACGGTGAAAGGTTCTCCCCAAAGCGTGACGTTCTGTTGTTTCTTGCTTTGGGCCACTTTGAGAAATTGGTTCAAGATGGTGTTAACCGTGTTGTCCGTGATTTGCCGGATGGGGATTGGAATGTCTCCGCCAGTGAGCAATGGGCTGCTGATGAGACAGCCGAGATGTGTGGGCCGAACACCACGCTCATGACTGTCCGCCACCGCTGCGTCAATACTGTATTGGAAGATACCGGCGAGGAGTCCCTCGGGATTGGCTGGAACGTCTTCAATGCTGAACCGCGACTTGACTTTGGTGTATTGGAAGCGTGGCACGTGTTCGATGGTGTTGTCCAGCTTTCGAACATAGTCTTTAGTCATTTTTGAAGAAGACGAGGATATTCCAGCACCTTCTTGGGCCATTTCTCCCAACAATTGGTTGATGAGGAAGCCGCGCCGCGGCTTTTTATTGGGGATAGATAGCAGGTAATCAATGGAAAAATTAGACGGACGTTTAGGAGGCTGATTTTGCATTTTTCAAAATCTTAAAAGGGAGGGAAATGGCGTTGTGAATGACGAGGTTAGTCGAAAAATGTGCTATTTTATAGCACGCGCATGGACATGGACATGCATTATCAAATAAATTAGCATTAAACTTGTAAAATTCGTAACCAACTGTGACCCGAAGAGCAGCGCACTGCCACCCATGAAGCACAAGACGACAGGGCATCTAAACGGCTCGAAAAATTAGTTATGTTTAACGCACTACCTCAAGCTCTAAAAGGCAAATAAAAAATTGCTGCCAGGATAAACGGAGCTCTGTAAGTCGAACAACCGCCCTGGTTAACAGCACGTATGAAAATAATTATTTATTTAAAAAATTATTATTCAAATTAATATTACAAACCAACTATGACCCGAAGAGCAGCGCACTGCCACCCATGAAGCACAAGACGACAGGGCACCTAAACGGCTCAAAATATTAGACAGGTCTAATGCATTACCTCATGATCTAAAAGACAAATTAGGAAAGCGCTGCCAGGATAAACGGAGCTCAGTAGGTTGAGCAACCGCCCTGGTTAACAGCAATTTAATAATATAAGTTTAATTAATTAAAACATTTTAAATTTATTAAAAATATGCTTATGAGAGCAAATGAAAATAATCGTGCCCGGTCGCGCTTATAAAGGAACGCAAACGGCTAAGCTCCGCCCTCTAATCGATAATTTTCGGCGCCTTCCTCGAGCGGGCGGCACTTTCAAATTTCCTTTGAAGAAATTCCCTTGGGAATTGCCATATGGCGACAGATGTTTGCATGCCCAACTAATCGATAATTTTCGGCGCCGTCCTCGAGCGGTCGGCACTTTCAAATTTTCCTTTGAAGAAATTCCCTTGGGAATTGCCATATGGCGACAGATGTTTGCGCACCCTACCAATCGATAATTTTTGACGCCACCTTAGAAAGGCGGAAATTCAAATTTCCCTCAAATTTAAGTTCAGAGATATTGACCATTGCTTGCGTAATTTTTTTTATTCATTTATTTAATATTTTACGAAGTACAATCATTGAGTACATATCTGGACTTGAACTATTATTAAGTACTGATAGAAAATTTTCAAATGTTTGCCCTTGGGACATATGGAAAATGAAAACAATACAATGGGCACCACAAGTTGAGAGTAAAGGGGCTTGGTATGGACAAGAATTTTTCCTTATTCCCTTTGGGAATTTTAACAAAAATGTTGTCGTAATCGCAGATGGAATAGGCTGAGCAAGGCTATCAAAATAGAGCACTGGCGCATCCAGTCCCTTTGCATAGATGGCGCACCAATGAGAGCCCTCCTTGTGGTGGGGGTCCCGGTTCACAACAAGCGCTGCGGGGTACTGTAGTGTGGAGGGAGGCGGCAAATTGTCACTGGCGAAGCAGCCCTGAAACACTCGCCCTGTCTGACGATTTTCGCTCAGAATCTTTGTGATTTGCGAACTGTCCATTTTTCAGCCAAAAAATTGAACAGAGTTGGTGTAGTACCAGACTGATGATAAGCATTAAATAGAGAGCAAAGAGAGCCCAGCAAACAGCTTGATGAAGAATGCTGCTTTCCTCCGGCTTATCCTTACACAACTGAATAAGCGGTGGGAGAACTGCTGACACGTGCTCATCAATTAATTTGTCGCTTTTTGGAGGTGTCTTAGGTGTTGTAGTAATCGGAATGGTTGTGCTACGTTTCGATAAAGACAATCTTCTCAAATATTCAGTGTATGTGTACTCAGGCTCATGTTGTTGTCGAGTCAAAGTCAGATTTTTTAGATAAGCAGAGTAGGTATTTTCCGGTTGTCTTTGTTGTTGTTGTTCTCGCAGTGTTGAAGAAACGCAGGGAAGGGAAATTCGGAGAAAGAACAAAATAAGACTCAATCTTTTTGAATACATAATTTATTTATGAGATGGCAAAATGAAATGACAAACGGTTTAAATAGTGGTATCTGTGCTTATTGATCGATTTTTGTCCAACATGACAAGTGAGTCGCATTCCCCCATCACCACCAGCATTATTCCTCCGGCGGGTACTGGTTGATTGAATTTGATGCTGACCGCTGTGGTCCCATTCTTTATCAAGTCAAACAATGCCGCTTGGTCATCCCCGCTGTTGGTCAGATTGAACACGTAAATGCAATGAGTTCTTCCGTATTGAGCAAATGTAATCCCGTTGCTCTCTGTTGAGTTGGCGAACCCTACTGCTTCATTCATGTCATTGAAGGGGCGAACATATTTTCTGTTTGAGTAATCCAAATCATAGGGCGCCTGGGGGTACGGTCGCCCATTTGCAGTAATGGAAATTTCGCGAACATTAAATGGTTGAAAGTTGAATGGACTGCGCAAAAGTGTCCCAACATAGTCAGTATTAGCCACCAGACCCATTGTCACACGACGGGGAATTTGGTCCATGAACATATTGGCTGTAAACTCATACCGACCCGGACTGATGAACATTGATTTCATCATTGTTTTTCTCACAGCATAACGGACAGGTTTCACCTCTAGCTTTTGCGCAATGTCCAGCGCCAACCCATCCATCAGAGACACCTTCTTCACGTACATTTTCAATCCCACAACCTCGAAATGGTACCGACCCCCGCTAGGCGCGATTAACACAAAGGCATTGTCGTTTGGTAGAATTTCAATGTCCAGCTCACAGAAATTGATCAGGTATAATGGTTGATTGAATAAGTCTGTGTCAATTTTGGCGATGAATTGAGCAACGTTACTACCCGCAAACAAATTACGTCGCGCTATGAATCCATTTCCTATCTCAAGTGCATCGCCCATGTCCCGGTAGTACCCGGCTGCATTCAGGTGTGAGTCTTTTGCTGTCGTTGAATAAGAGAGTTCATGTGAGAAATATGTTTTGTAGGCCATCAGAGAATTGGCATTAAAAATTTCACGCCCATTGATACTCATTTTTATGTTGCGGATGAAGGTTTGTCCGATCATTTGAATTGGCGCAATATCCGCATCGTCAACAGTTAGATCAACAAGTTGACCATTATTGTTTTCCTTACGGATTCGAAATTCGGTGAGCAAATAACATTTGGACAGGTCAATGTAATTTTGGCTGGAGTGAAGCTTGAAGTGGTAGGGTGTGTCGGTAAGCGGATTGCTGGGCAGAAGCTCGAATACCTTTGATGATGAGACGCTCACATTTGTAGGGGGTATACGGAAAAAGTCCAAAGCATTGGTGATTGAGTTGACGGAGTCGTTGTCTATTTTATGGAAAGCCATTTATTTAATTAATAAAGTCCAAATGCGTCCGATCGAATTCGCTTTTTAGCCTGTTTAACAATAGGTCGTCCAATTAGTGTCTGATGACTAGGCAGATGGGTTCTCTTTCTTTTTATACTCCGTTTTCCGCTTCCAAACTGTTTTGGTAGTCCTCCTTTGTCTAGTACGGTATCAATTCCTCGCTTACCCTCACTGACAAGCGCCTCTTTAAATGGCACCCCCTCATTCCCGACTCGCTCCAGCACACGTTGTCCAGTACTCAACGCCTCCGACCCTACTGTAGTGCCAACGCGACGAAGAATGGGTAGGAAAAAGCGCCACAGTCCACGAAACACATCTCCAACGCCAGCCCCTCGTTGAATACCGTACCCACGCTGAAAGGGACTGGACCCTCGAAAGTAGTCGAAATTGTCCTTTTCTAATCCGCTACCGTACTGCACATACTCGTCATACTGTGCAATGCTTGGGTCAAACACAATATGAACCATTTTTTATAATTATATCAAATGAACAAACAAACAAAAGAATGATGAAGTCAGAAATTTATCACTTTCTTAAATATCAACACGACCATCGTTGTGCCATAGGCGAACGGCACCAGTCGGCCTTTGTCCATTGTGCGAAGTTCAATCTCGATCTCATTAATTTCCCGAGGTAATACACGCGCAAATATTGGCGAGTCGTAAATCTTCTCATTATACTCCCCAGGGATTGCACCGCTGATAGACACAACTCGGAGCAATGAACTCAATGAATTGCCAATTATCATATTTTCAGTTAGTCCTTTTGAGTAGACTGCAAAACTTGAGATTCCGCCGCGTAGATCAAACCCGTATTTGGCAACTTCATTCGACACCACATGCTGAGGATTTTCAAAACCAAGAGCATATCCCAACTGCGGTGAGAAAGACAGATGACTGATGATCTCCTCATTGAACACCACCTTGAATCGCTCCAAGTCGTTTTCATACAAAATGAAGATTGAAATTGGCACATATGTCAGAGGATTTTGATTAGCTGTAGGAGTTCTAAAAAATATTTTTGGTGGGTCGAGCCTGTGAACCAAACGCGATGGGTCAATTTGAGCTGCTGAGGTTGGTGGTGGTGGTTGTGGTGGCTGTTGGTGTTCAGTTTCTACAAAACGAGGTAGAGAGCCTGACGGCGGAACTTGAGGTTGAGAAGGCTGCTGAGGTTTGACTTGAGATGTTGCCGGACTTTTTAGTTGCGCTGGAGGCGCCGTAATTATCGGTTTGACAGATGTGCTGATAGGTTTGGCTGGCGTTTCTGTCTTTACGGTTAGTTTGTCTTTATCTTCCTCTTCATCATAATGTGGTGGAGATTCTTCCGGAGGAGATGGCGGCGACTGAGCCTTCGAACCCACATTAGTGGGTAGAGAAACTGATGGAGCAGACGGCTTAGCTATAGAAACGGGTGCTGCTGCTGCTGATTTTGGAGACGGCTCCGAACTTTTTAGTTGTGCCGGAGGTGCCGAAATTGTCGTCTTAACAGATGGGCTCGGAACCTTAGTGATTGCTGGGGTTACTGTCTTTGGCGGTTGAGGGGTCGATGTTGGTGGCTTTGGTGGTGGAGGAACTGGTGTTTCAGTCTTTGGTGGCGGCGTAGCTGGTTTTATTACCGGAGGGGTGGGAGTTGTAGTAGTTGTTTTTGGTTTTAACGGTTGAGAGGTTGATGGTTTTGGTGGCTGAGGTGTAGTAGTAGTAGCTGGTTGTTTCGGTGGTTGGGGGGCAGGTGTAGAAGACTTTGCGGGTGGCTGTTGAGGAGTAGGCGGTGATGTTATTGCGGTTGGAGGAGCCGGTGTTGTAGTTATTATAGATGGCTTAACAGGACTTGGTGCCGCTGCTGGTGGCAGAGACGAGGGCTTTGGTGTGACAGGAACTGTTACTGTATCCTTTTGCTCCTCGTCATAATGTGGCGGAGACTCCTCAATCGGCCCTTCTTCTTCGTCTTCTTCATGATGGGGTGGTGACTCCTCAATCGGCCCTTCTTCTTCGTCTTCTTGATGATGAGGTGGTGACTCCTCAATAATTTCTTCATTGTCATCATCATTTTCATTAGGAGGAGGGCCAATCTGTTTTCCACTAGCGTCAAACAGCTGATCTCTTTTCTGTCTTTTCAATGGTGGTGGCGAGCCGCGAGGCTTTGTAGTACGATTCCGATTCTCTTCCACCTCACGAGGGAGTGGTAATAATTTTGCACCGCTATGATTCCTCAATGTGACAGACAAAAAATCTCTCAGCTGTTCAACCCTACTATGCGATGCCTTAGGCACGGGCACTCTGATCACCCGCTGTCTATCCTCGCCGGTAGCTCTGCGGTCGGTGAAGTGAATGTCAATCCATTGCTCATCCAATGTACCAATGGTTGACCATGAGTAGGGATAACTGATACTATGTAGTCCACACACCCAAGAGCCATTAAAATGTAAAGGCTTTGGGAGCCGAACCCGGAATTTATTCGGTTGATTTTCCGGGTAATCACTCACATTGCTTGGCAAAAACACAAAGAAACTGTTTGACATAATTTTTTATCTGTACAAATAATGAAAAATGTGAACGCTTTTATACAAGTTGGGACTCATGAATCCACTCCCGAGTGGGATAGCCTACGAATTTTACAAGCATCTCTGTGGTTCCATCCGTTCTTTTTCTCTTTCTGTACACCTTTTCGATACGGTAGCTTGTCTCTGCGTCCTTCCTTACGCGTGCCAACTCCTGCTCATAGAAGCTGCCCTTGAATTTCTCGCCATGTTCATCCCGCAATTTGTACCGAATTGGTCGTACCGCTTTTAGCACCTCATCAATCTCCAATATTTCGTCTCCATAATTTGGTAAATATCCCTTCTCAAATTGCCCCTTCTCTCTGCTCATTCGCACAAATTCATCTTTACGGAAGCGGGGTGTTTTTTTGAAAAATGATAGGGGACGGTACATTCGTTTCCACACCTTCTGAGCGTTTGAAAAATCAACATCAATAGGTCGCATACCGTGAACACGAGAGGGAGAGCTATTAATCCCATCCACGATTTTCTGTACAGCATCCACCCAGTTTAGCGTCTCTTTTTCTGCAAAATACCGGTACAGTCGCTGCTTCACATTACGGATGGCTCGCTCCGCAACCGAAGCTTTTACAGATGAATGGACAGGCTCATGCTTCTCAATCTCCTGCTCCTCGAAAAATTCCTTCATCAATTTGTTTTTGAACTCAGTGCCCTTGTCGGAGAAAATTCGATGAGGGACCATGGGCATTTGATCGATTAGCTTCTTAAATGCCTCCAACATCTCCTCGGCTCGCTTATTTTTCAGCGGTACAACAAACAGGCGTTTGGAGAGGACATCAACCGCAACAAGTAGGTAGCGGTGACCCCGATTGTGGCGCGAAAGAGCTTGAAAATCCGCCAAATCCACCTGAACATCTGTCATGAATCCCGCTGCAACCGTTTTGGCCCTTGGAAAGTGCACCCTGCGAGGGCGCATCAGAGTGTAGGTGCGGTGACCATCCAAATAATGTTGCACGTCCTTTTTCCGTAAATGTTTAATCTTCTTTCGCGCCTCTTTCCACAGCGCTGTAACACCTGCAAATGCCGCTGGGGAGGATGGGTCATTGTACATTTTGTCAAGAGTGGTGTTGATCAGCTCCATTTTTTCGGGCGAAATTCCTTCTTGATTGTCCGTTCCGTCCGGGTGGTTTTGCTCTGTGACGGTCTCTTTGGTGGGGCTGTCCATGAATACAAAATTGGGTCCTGCTTAAGGCGCTCTTCCAATAGGTTAGCTCCTGGTGGTTTAATGGTGGGGCGGCCCGCTCTCCGATCTATTATATACTTGATGGCCATTCGCAAATTGCTATGCGCCAACGGGTTGCCGTTTGCGGTGTTAATTGTATTTCCCCGTACACCCATACGGTCAGCATAATGATTACATTTGATGTATAGTCGTTCAATCCGCTGAGTCTTGGTCAGCTGATTTGACGGAATGGCAAACAGTTCACGTTGTTGCTGTCGTTGCTGTTCATCACTTTGCGCCGATGTTGAAGGGCCTGGCTCGGGCGAGTACTGTACTCTAACCCTTCTCGGTTGCCTCACCCGTTTTCTTATGCGCACCTCACCATTCTCATCATCATCAGTTACGGCGTGGTGGCGTTTGGTCCCCCTCCTAGGCGGAGGAACATAGGGCATTTCTTCGACGACAGCAGCAGGAGGAGTAGGTTGCTGCTGCTGGGGAGTTCGTACAATTTTTGGTTCTCTTTCCGGGATACGGTATGGTACGGGCCTCCTTGTTGGTAGCGGTTCATATTTTGGTTTAGTTTTGGGCGTTGGGGGAGGGAAGTACCCGGCTTGCCTAGACGTGGATGGTCGCGGGTCCAGCTTAAATTTCGACTCTCTTTTTTGTGGTTTCAGTTCCAGTTTTGGATGTTTTCTTTCTCTCTTGGCGGTAGGACGCGGTGGAGGTGGCCTTAGTTCAATTTTTGTTTTCAAACGAGGCGGGGATGGGAGCCGTGGAGGTGAGCGGGGATAAATCCTATATCTTTTGCGCCATAAATCATCATCATCATTTGCATAGTCCTTCATTAATTTTCTTCTGGTGGCAATACTGTGCTGGACGGTGTCCATCTCCTCAATTTCTTCCGCATTATCTGGTAACACAGGCAAATCTCCATAGTATTGTGATGGCGCTGACAGCGCGAATCCATTCTCCAACATGTACTCATCATCATCATCACTTTCCGGTAAAGGGGCAGCAGCTGCTTCCGCTAGAAGGTCCCGCACCACCGGCTGTCGTTGTTGTATATCGTATCGGCTTTTCCTCCATTTCTCAAGACGACCACCTCTCCGAGAAGCTCTACCTGGTTTTGTGGGAAGTTCAGGACGAGGTGGTGGACTTCCTGGTGGGGACGGTTGACGAGCAGGAGGATTTGGTCCTCGTCTAGGCCATTGCCTAGGTGGTGGAGGAGGGGGTCCACGCGGAGGGTGTCTCCCAGGTGGCGGAGGTGGTGGTGGTGGTAGTGCAGGGGGCCCGGGTGGAGTGTCAACAACCTCGCCATCTTCATCTTCGCCACCTCTCCTTAACAACACACTTATCCCTTTGGTCAGCTCAACTTTCGATGGTCTGTCGGCAAGTTCCCTCCTCATTTTCAAATATCGCCTAAGTTGTTGGTTGTAGTTGACATTTTTCGCTGAGGGATTTGTTCGCTCACCCCTGGCTCGGTTCAAATCGTGTCGAACTGCATCCAGATTAAGGTCACCCGTGTCAGACACGGAGGTGAGACCCCGATAAATTTCTTGAGGAACAAGTAAAAATTTATTCGCCATTTTTGACAAATGAATGAATGAAGGGAGCATACAAAATAACAATGTTGATGGGTATTTATGCATTTTTGGACATAACAGACTTTGCCAATTCAATTAGAACGGGGGTTAATACGGCAGCGAACAATCCACCAATTCCTGCGCCTTTCTGTACAAGCACGCGCCTGGCACCCCTCTCACTTCTCGCTCTGCTTATTCGGCGTACAGTATCCACGTGGGGCATCAGTCGGTTTTTCTGACGAGTTGAGAGTCGGAAGCGTGAAGCGACAAGGTTCAGACAAATTTCGACCAGTGCCAGCAGCTGTTCGGAGTTTGCTTTCCCTATCAGTTTCTTACATTTTTTCGCGGATTTTGTCCTTGCCAGCGCACAGAGCCAATCGGAATTCTCTTTTATCAGCTCTCCAATATTTACTTGTTGTTGTTGTTTATACTGCTCCATTTTTGGGGATGAACACAACTGTTCCTTCTTCTTCCTCCTGTTCGTCCTTAAATATGTTTGTTCGCAGCCGTAACGATGGGTCCGATGAAGCATGCATATCGATCAGCAAATAGCCATAGGGGCGGGCTGTCGCTTTGCGGTAAGCATCAAGGAAAAAATCAAGTTGTCGTGGAAAGAGTTGAACGCCAATGTTGCGAATGGACAATTGGGAATTTGGTGCGCGCATCAGTACCAGGTACTGAGCGGACATTCGTGCCACTTTTATCTTCCGCTCAAACAAATTTTGAGTGACAAACACCACCGCAAATTGGTGATGGTGTGACTTTTTGGTGAACAAATCGGACAAATACTTCTCATCAATGGATAGCATTAGGTCGTCGAGAATGAGCAAAAGAGGCTTAGGGAAACGCTTGACCAATTCCTCGGATGGGACTCCCGCATACACATCGACTCCCGCCTTTTGAAGAGCCGGCACCGCCGAGTTCATTTCACCGAAACAATAGAGTATGGAGACGGGTTTAGGGATGATCAATTGGTCCGATTCAGCAATAAACTTTAATAAAAAATCAGTCTTCCCCGACGAAGAGGGACCCGAAATGATTAGACCAAATGGTAATTTAAAAGAAACATCTTTATTGGTGAATGATTGAGTGTTAAGCATTTTTAGTGACAAAATGAATTACAAGTTTGAGGTGGATGCTTTAATACTGTTGAAGAACTCATCAAGTGTTTTGTCAATGTCTCCAAGGTCCTCCTTGTTTTCCGCTTCTTCTTTGGGCTCTTCCTGCACCTTTTCTTCCTCCACAGGGCTATTGTTCACTTTTTTGTCCAGAGATTCCGCTAAAAGGAGATTTCCGAGTACATTGATTGCGGTTTTGGCCTTCTTCCAACGCGCGCCGTCCTGCATGGCATCGGCCATTAACCCAGCTTCCACTAAGTCAAGAGCTACCTTTGCTTTGCGCTTCAAGTCCTGTTTATCCTCAGCGGTCTGTGTCCCTTGGGTTGGAGTGGTGGTAGGGGTGGGGGTGCAAGTGTCGGAGGGCAGGTCACCGTAGGGTATATTAAACACGCGGGCCTTGTTTTTCACACGGAAGAAGCAGTGGCCGGGTAGATCGTAGACAACATCAAAGGGGACGAATTGGGCTTTGCTGATCCGGCTGCACCACATGGTGATCCCCTCCTTGGTCACCATTATGTCGACCTCGACTTCAGTAGCTTTACAAGCGCGGCAGCGACCGCACTCATCGAACGGTATAAAACGGGGGGTGGAAAGACGAGGACCGCTCACGGTTATACCGCTCGTTGTCACGGTTATGTCCGATTGGGCGAGAATTTGATTGACAAGGGATCTCTTGTCGGACATATTGATAGCCATTTAACGGATTTTTAGGGGAGCAAAACCTTCAAATGAAATGAAACGGATGGATAGCATCTGCTTAAATACTTAATCCAGAGGGCTAATAAGCCACGCCCATTTCTACAAGACTTTTGCCGAACGGAGAAAAGTGAGGGAAGATAGGCACTCAGTATTGAGCCCCGTGTGACAGTTCAGAATGAATTCCCCTCCCCAATTATCACTCATTAAGTCACAATTTTTATTTTAACATTGAGAGAAAATGACAGATGCCTTTATTTTCAATCATTGAAAGTGATCAGGTCACTTCTGTTCTTCAAGACGTGGGGCGGCACAAATTTTGTCGAGAATTTTCATCCATTTTATGATCTTCTCACACTGGCATCTCACGCTCTTGTGCGAATTCCAACACCTCTTGACACACAACACGCGCCTTTTTCGGGGTGAACCAATGTAAAATCTAGAATAAAAATAATTTTGAAATAAAATTTAAAAAACAATTATTTTTACGTTGTCGTCCTCGTCCTCGAATATTTCGTACCATGTCGATACTTCGTTGAGCTCAGAGTCGGGGGTCGGTGAGCGCTCAACCACAGTTAGGGCTAGAGAAAAGAAATTATTTAAATTTATTATTTTAAAGTTATCTTACATTGCTGAGACATTTGCAATGATATTTTAAAGGGAATTATCTAAATAAATTATAAATTTAATAAAAAAAAAATTTATAAACACACGAATGAAAGAATGAATAGATGAGTCAAAATTTCTGTATTTTATAGAAAAGGTTTTGACATATGTCAGCATATGGTTATTTTCAAACTCACTCAATTCCTTTGAATTCACCAACATATTGATGATTTTAATTAATTACTAAATTTTAGACGCTAAAAATTCAAATTTTCAATTGAATTCGCCGACATTTGGATGAAGACTAATTATTTATTATAATTTTAGACGCCAATAATTCAAATTTTTTCCGATCTTTTGATGGTGATTAATTAATGATTACAATTTTAGACGCCAAAAACTCAAATTTCTCGGACCTTTTGGATGATTATTAATTAATTATTACAATTTTAGACGCCAAGAATTCAAATTTCTCGGACCTTTTGGATGATTATTAATTAATTATTAACATTAAATATTAAAATTCAAATTTGCTAATTAAAACATATCTCTATCGATTTATTGGAAAAATAAAAAATCAATAATACTCTCTATATCGATTTATATTCTTGTAAAATAAAAAAATCAATACTCCTTTGGCCAGACCACGCCTACCGTTTGTGAACCTTCAATTAGCCCCGCCCAGCCTAGTCAAATAATTCACCCTCCCTAAAAGCAAAATCATTTTTATTCATCTGTCCAATATCCAAAATCATCTTTAATTCATCCGTCTAAAACCAAAAATATTTTCAACAAAATGAAGAGATCCGCCGCTGCTCTTTCCTCTGCTGGTGCTACCGAGCAAAACAAGACAAAATTTGAACCCAAGCCGATTCAACAGGATGCTGAGCCCGAGCATGAGACAAAGGAGCCCGCAACGAAAAAACGCATGGTGGAGGACCGGGAATTGTGGAAACTGGCAAAGGGAAAGTATTTGCTGACTACATACTTGTGCCCAGGTAAAAATAATAATTCAATTTTAAAATAAAATAAAATCTTTTTAATTTTGAGATGACTGGAACCGATTGTACAACAATCAACAAAAGGTGAAACGTCTGGACGACGATCGCTTTTCCGTCAACTTTGAGCTATGCCATGAATGCGTTCGGATCAATTGTCGCGCAACTGATCTCATTGCTCCAATGAAGAAAAAGGTGAACAACGAATGAGAGGACTTTGAGTGACCGATGGATCAGATGATGATGACAATTGGAAATTAATATTTAATTATTTTTCATTTTTATTTTTAATAAATTGTAAATCTATGTGAATTTTATTTTGTATGGGTCTTAAAAGCTTACGGGGTTTGGAAAACATTTTAACGTAAAAGTTTAGCAAATACAATGAAAATTGAATGACGCCTAGCCACTTAAAACCAAGCCACTTTGTCCGCCTATTTTGAATGTAAATCTTACGCAAAGACATATCGTTTCAAAACTTTTGGTATTACAATATGTAAACATAGTATTGTGTGTGTAACATTTATATTTTCAAACTTTTTGTTGGCATTATGTTCGGATTTGATTTTTACTTGTGAGGATGATGGGGTGTAAGATAGGTTAGAGAAGTCAGAGATTAGTGTACTATTTCTCTTTCACTCTAATATCTCTAACTGTCTCTCTCTTTCCTACACTATTTCTCTAGCACTGGAAATAATACGTCTCATTGAAAATCGTAAAATTCAGTGCCTGACATTTTCGCGCATTCCCCCCTCCCCAATCACATACCAAAAAAATTCGCGCACTTACCCTTCTAATGCCTGTGAAAAATTCGCGCACTCCCCCTTAATTAACCCCCCTCGCGCACTTACCCTCCTAATATCCATGAAAAATTCGCGCACTCCCCCCCCCGCTTAATTAACCCCCCCCCTCCCCATAATTAATTACCACCCCTCCCCCGAAACCTATTAATTACCAGCTCCCCCCCCCATGATTAATTAGGGCGGCAAGATCAAAGGGACCCCCTCCCGAAAAAAGCAATTAATCATTTTCACACCTCACGATGAGAGTGGTAGGGTAACTACTAGAGAGGGGTCACAAAGTGTTCGCACAGCATCGAATATGTCCTTAATTTAGGCGTCATTCTCCCACACTGCACCTCTTTGTTCGGTTTAATTACCCAAGTTTGAGGTACTTGGCGTATCCTGCCCATAATATCTGTGGCATGGAATAAATTTTGGAACTGCGCTGCCTAACGGCGGTGCTTAAAGTGCATTAAAAATGATGAAAGGATTATCAATTTTTATTTTGCTAAATTCCTAAATGAATTCGAGACCCAAAAATTTGTTCATAATTCATGTGGTAAAAAATGCATTAAAAATAAATAAAAATTCCTTGAATTTGCTTCTGAATTTTTTAATTTTAAATAGAAAATTTCTTTTTCGAAAATTTTACACTAACAAGAGGCGAAGAAATTCAATGAAATTTTTATTAGGATTTTGATTTAAAATGTTGAGAGGTTTAACAAATTTGTACACTGAATGTTGGATCGTCAGCAGCAATGAGAAATGACTAACAGAAAAAGAGGAGAAAAGGGCTTTGGCTTTGGATAATAGCTTATAATAAAAGAGAGACGAGCAGACGATGAGTGAGAGAAAAATAGTGGTAAAAATGCTCAACTGCTGCATTGGCAGAGTCAGAGAGGGGTCACAAAGTGTTCGCACAGCATCGAATATGTCCTTAATTTTAGGCGTCATTCTCCCCCACTGCACCTCTTTCTTCGGTTTAATTACCCAAGTTTGAGGTACTTGGCGTATCCTGCCCATAATATCTGTGGCATGGAATAAATTTTGGAACTGCGCTGCCTAACGGCGGTGCTTAAAGTGCATTAAAAATGATGAAAGGATTATCAATTTTTATTTTGTTAAATTCCTAAATGAATTCGAGACCCAAAAATTTGTTCATAATTCATGTGGTAAAAAATGCATTAAAAATAAATAAAAATTCCTTGAATTTGCTTCTGAATTTTTTAATTTTAAATAGAAAATTTCTTTTTCGAAAATTTTACACTAACAAGAGGCGAAGAAATTCAATGAAATTTTTATTAGGATTTTGATTTAAAATGTTGAGAGGTTTAACAAATTTGTACACTGAATGTTGGATCGTCAGCAGCAATGAGAAATGACTAACAGAAAAAGAGGAGAAAAGGGCTTTGGCTTTGGAAAATAGCTTATAATAAAAGAGAGACGAGCAGACGATGAGTGAGAGAAAAATAGTGGTAAAAATGCTCAACTGCTGCATTGGCAGAGTCAGAGAGGGGTCACAAAGTGTTCGCACAGCATCGAATATGTCCTTAATTTTAGGCGTCATTCTCCCCCACTGCACCTCTTTCTTCGGTTTAATTACCCAAGTTTGAGGTACTTGGCGTATCCTGCCCATAATATCTGTGGCATGGATTAAATTTTGGAACTGCGCTGCCTAACGGCGGTGCTTAAAGTGCATTAAAAATGATGAAAGGATTATCAATTTTTATTTTGTTAAATTCCTAAATGAATTCGAGACCCAAAAATTTGTTCATAATTCATGTGGTAAAAAAAGCATTAAAAATAAATAAAATTCCTTGAATTTGCTTCTGAATTTTTTAATTTTAAATAGAAAATTTCTTTTTCGAAAATTTTACACTAACAAGAGGCGAAGAAATTCAATGAAATTTTTATTAGGATTTTGATTTAAAATGTTGAGAGGTTTAACAAATTTGTACACTGAATGTTGGATCGTCAGCAGCAATGAGAAATGACTAACAGAAAAAGAGGAGAAAAGGGCTTTGGCTTTGGAAAATAGCTTATAATAAAAGAGAGACGAGCAGACGATGAGTGAGAGAAAAATAGTGGTAAAAATGCTCAACTGCTGCATTGGCAGAGTCAGAGAGGGGTCACAAAGTGTTCGCACAGCATCGAATATGTCCTTAATTTTAGGCGTCATTGTCCCCCACTGCACCTCTTTCTTCGGTTTAATTACCCAAGTTTGAGGTACTTGGCGTATCCTGCCCATAATATCTGTGGCATGGAATAAATTTTGGAACTGCGCTGCCTAACGGCGGTGCTTAAAGTGCATTAAAAATGATGAAAGGATTATCAATTTTTATTTTGTTAAATTCCTAAATGAATTCGAGACCCAAAAATTTGTTCATAATTCATGTGGTAAAAAATGCATTAAAAATAAATAAAAATTCCTTGAATTTGCTTCTGAATTTTTTAATTTTAAATAGAAAATTTCTTTTTCGAAAATTTTACACTAACAAGAGGCGAAGAAATTCAATGAAATTTTTATTAGGATTTTGATTTAAAATGTTGAGAGGTTTAACAAATTTGTACACTGAATGTTGGATCGTCAGCAGCAATGAGAAATGACTAACAGAAAAAGAGGAGAAAAGGGCTTTGGCTTTGGAAAATAGCTTATAATAAAAGAGAGACGAGCAGACGATGAGTGAGAGAAAAATAGTGGTAAAAATGCTCAACTGCTGCATTGGCAGAGTCAGAGAGGGGTCACAAAGTGTTCGCACAGCATCGAATATGTCCTTAATTTTAGGCGTCATTCTCCCCCACTGCACCTCTTTCTTCGGTTTAATTACCCAAGTTTGAGGTACTTGGCGTATCCTGCCCATAATATCTGTGGCATGGAATAAATTTTGGAACTGCGCTGCCTAACGGCGGTGCTTAAAGTGCATTAAAAATGATGAAAGGATTATCAATTTTTATTTTGTTAAATTCCTAAATGAATTCGAGACCCAAAAATTTGTTCATAATTCATGTGGTAAAAAATGCATTAAAAATAAATAAAAATTCCTTGAATTTGCTTCTGAATTTTTTAATTTTAAATAGAAAATTTCTTTTTCGAAAATTTTACACTAACAAGAGGCGAAGAAATTCAATGAAATTTTTATTAGGATTTTGATTTAAAATGTTGAGAGGTTTAACAAATTTGTACACTGAATGTTGGATCGTCAGCAGCAATGAGAAATGACTAACAGAAAAAGAGGAGAAAAGGGCTTTGGCTTTGGAGAATAGCTTATAATAAAAGAGAGACGAGCAGACGATGAGTGAGAGAAAAATAGTGGTAAAAATGCTCAACTGCTGCATTGGCAGAGTCAGAGAGGGGTCACAAAGTGTTCGCACAGCATCGAATATGTCCTTAATTTTAGGCGTCATTCTCCCCCACTGCACCTCTTTCTTCGGTTTAATTACCCAAGTTTGAGGTACTTGGCGTATCCTGCCCATAATATCTGTGGCATGGAATAAATTTTGGAACTGCGCTGCCTAACGGCGGTGCTTAAAGTGCATTAAAAATGATCAAATGATTATCAATTTTTATTTTGTTTAATTCCAAAATGAATTCGAAACGCAAAAATTTATTCATAATTCATGTGGTAAAAAATGCATTAAAAATAAATAAAAATTCCTTGAATTTGCTTATGAATTTTTTAATTTTAAATAGAAAATTTCTTTTTCGAAAATTTTACACTAACAAGAGGCGAAGAAATTCAATGAAATTTTTATTAGGATTTTGATTTAAAATGTTGTGAGGATTAACACATTTGTACACTGAATGTTGGATCGTCAGCAGCAATGAGAAATGACTAACAGAAAAAGGGGAGAAAAGGGCGTTGGCTTTGGAAAATAGCTTATGATAAAGGAGAGACGAGCAGACGATGAGTGAGAGAAAAATAGTGGTAAAAATGGTCAACTGCTGCATTGGCAGAGTCAGAGAGGGGTCACAAAGTGTTCGCACAGCATCGAATATTTCCTTCATTTTTGGCGTCATTCTCCCCCACTGCACCTCTTTCTTCGGTTTAATTACCCAAGTTTGAGGTACTTGGCGTATCCTGCCCATAATATCTGTGGCATGGAATAAATTTTGGAACTGCGCTGCCTAACGGCGGTGCTTAAAGTGCATTAAAAATGATGAAAGGATTATCAATTTTTATTTTGTTAAATTCCAAAATGAATTCGAGACCCAAAAATTTGTTCATAATTCATGTGGTAAAAAATGCATTAAAAATAAATAAAAATTCCTTGAATTTGCTTCTGAATTTTTTAATTTTAAATAGAAAATTTCTTTTTCGAAAATTTTACACTAACAAGAGGCGAAGAAATTCAATGAAATTTTTATTAGGATTTTGATTTAAAATGTTGAGAGGTTTAACAAATTTGTACACTGAATGTTGGATCGTCAGCAGCAATGAGAAATGACTAACAGAAAAAGAGGAGAAAAGGGCTTTGGCTTTGGAAAATAGCTTATAATAAAAGAGAGACGAGCAGACGATGAGTGAGAGAAAAATAGTGGTAAAAATGCTCAACTGCTGCATTGGCAGAGTCAGAGAGGGGTCACAAAGTGTTCGCACAGCATCGAATATGTCCTTAATTTTAGGCGTCATTCTCCCCCACTGCACCTCTTTCTTCGGTTTAATTACCCAAGTTTGAGGTACTTGGCGTATCCTGCCCATAATATCTGTGGCATGGAATAAATTTTGGAACTGCGCTGCCTAACGGCGGTGCTTAAAGTGCATTAAAAATGATGAAAGGATTATCAATTTTTATTTTGTTAAATTCCTAAATGAATTCGAGACCCAAAAATTTGTTCATAATTCATGTGGTAAAAAATGCATTAAAAATAAATAAAAATTCCTTGAATTTGCTTCTGAATTTTTTAATTTTAAATAGAAAATTTCTTTTTCGAAAATTTTACACTAACAAGAGGCGAAGAAATTCAATGAAATTTTTATTAGGATTTTGATTTAAAATGTTGAGAGGTTTAACAAATTTGTACACTGAATGTTGGATCGTCAGCAGCAATGAGAAATGACTAACAGAAAAAGAGGAGAAAAGGGCTTTGGCTTTGGAAAATAGCTTATAATAAAAGAGAGACGAGCAGACGATGAGTGAGAGAAAAATAGTGGTAAAAATGCTCAACTGCTGCATTGGCAGAGTCAGAGAGGGGTCACAAAGTGTTCGCACAGCATCGAATATGTCCTTAATTTTAGGCGTCATTCTCCCCCACTGCACCTCTTTCTTCGGTTTAATTACCCAAGTTTGAGGTACTTGGCGTATCCTGCCCATAATATCTGTGGCATGGAATAAATTTTGGAACTGCGCTGCCTAACGGCGGTGCTTAAAGTGCATTAAAAATGATGAAAGGATTATCAATTTTTATTTTGTTAAATTCCTAAATGAATTCGAGACCCAAAAATTTGTTCATAATTCATGTGGTAAAAAATGCATTAAAAATAAATAAAAATTCCTTGAATTTGCTTCTGAATTTTTTAATTTTAAATAGAAAATTTCTTTTTCGAAAATTTTACACTAACAAGAGGCGAAGAAATTCAATGAAATTTTTATTAGGATTTTGATTTAAAATGTTGAGAGGTTTAACAAATTTGTACACTGAATGTTGGATCGTCAGCAGCAATGAGAAATGACTAACAGAAAAAGGGGAGAAAAGGGCGTTGGCTTTGGAAAATAGCTTATAATAAAGGAGAGACGAGCAGACGATGAGTGAGAGAAAAATAGTGGTAAAAATGGCTCAACTGCTGCATTGGCAGAGTCAGAGAGGGGTCACAAAGTGTTCGCACAGCATCGAATATTTCCTTCATTTTAGGCGTCATTCTCCCCCACTGCACCTCTTTCTTCGGTTTAATTACCCAAGTTTGAGGTACTTGGCGTATCCTGCCCATAATATCTGTGGCATGGAATAAATTTTGGAACTGCGCTGCCTAACGGCGGTGCTTAAAATCCATAAAAAATGATGAAATACTTATCAATTATTTGGAAAAGGGGGTCCGGCGGTGCGCCGATAGGCGCCGCTGGGGTAAATTTTAAAAATTTGTTTTAAAAAATGATAAAATATGCTTAATTTAAAAATGTATGAGGAATCATATTTTGTCGATAGGAAATCAATGAGTATAAAAAGAAAATTAAAATATTTTAATTTCTGTGAGGGACCGAACCATGATGAAAGAAGTCGAAAATCAAGAAGATTAGCCACTAGGCCATTTGTACAACTGACAGAGTTACTTTTAAAGAATATATTAATTTTCTTAAATTTTTTCACTTAATTCCAATTTTACCACTAATTTTTCACTCAGACCTCCATTCTTTCCGGTGCTTATTTTTCGCAGTTCCCGTTTGCCCTACCGGGACCGGCAAATAGAGTTTGAAAATCTGGGACCGAGACTTTGGAGGACCGGGAATTCCCGCCTCGGTCCCGGTCTCGACACCAAATAATTCCATGTTAATAAAAAATTGGAATAAATCTCAAAATTTGTAAATTAAGCGAATTTCAAATTTTTGGAAATATTTTGTTCGCTTCGAAATGCCAAAACTTCAAAATCGTAATTGGCTTTAATTTGCCAATGGATCATCAATTCCCTGGAGGAATTCACACAATGAAAAACAATAAAAAATTTTGCTCTTTTCAAAGTTTAAATCCATTTTTTGGTAGTTTTTCGTGCATTTTTAAGTTTATTTAAGCAAATATTGAATATTGAATATATACACATTTTTGGGGTTTAAAACTTATATTTTGGCCGTTTTTAGTCAATATTCTTTTAAATTTTACAACGCTCGGGGTCCCCGTCTCCCCGACTATGTGTCGGGGGGACGGGGGGCAAAATGTCGGGTGCCGGGGACCGACGCGGCGAGACATGTCGGGGGTCGGGTCGGGGAATAGGCCCAAAAATGTCGGGGGCCGGAAGGCTCGGGGTCGGGGAGCAACCCTAATTTAGGTGCTAGGTCGTTCCACAAAAAAGCTCAGTGTGGGCGTTCCACAAAAAAAGCTCAGTGTGGGCGATCCACAAAAAAGCTCAGTGGTCGATAAAATTAAATAAATAAATTTAATTATTCAATTCACTAAACACGGTGCCGTCCGGTTAACACTAATGTACGGCGGACGCAAGTCATTTTCAAATTTTTTAATTTTTCAATTTTTCACATCACTTCTCGCCAATTTTCTCCATTTGTAGTAGACATAGCCTGACGCCATTGATACCGTTTTGTAGAGCTCATCGAGCTGTACAAAAAAGCCGCTGGTACCGGCACGCTTAGTTTGGGTTAGCCATCGACAGGACCGGGGGCGAGGCTGAGAGTCCTCCGGCAGATGTGCCCGATCCATGACGGGCTCCAAGTGAATGGATCAAAACCGGACCCGGCCTGGGAGATAGTGCGATAGGCTTCCGGAAAATGAACAATCAATCACTGAGTTTTTTTTGTGGAACGCCCACACTGAGCTTTTTGTGGAACGACTCACCACGCCTAATTTAAACTATTAAATTGTAAAGAATGCTTTTATTACATTAATTGCTGAAATATTATTTATTATTTGTATTAGACATGGCTCGGGGCGACCTTTGGCCATCATTAACCAAATTGTTATGTAATTATGCCCGGTCAGCAGAAATGTGTCGCTGTTCTTGACGAGTCCAAATCATTCAATTCCCTCCCCTCCTTCAATTTCTGTCGTTATCTTTTTAAAATTATTATTTTTTTCTTTTTTTGGTGAGGGTTTTATGAATTTTTATGTTTTTATTATCTGGGAATGTCTTTTACCGATGAAACAAATTCTGTTTATGAGTTTCGCATCCGCGAGGCTTGCACAGACAATTCGGAAGATGCTTCTAATGATGCCATTATTCTCAGTGCCCTTATCCAGGTGGTTTTGGCACTTTGGTTGGCATGGCATTCTCCAAAAATTTAACACCAAAAAATTGAAGGAATTGGCTGATTTTCACAAAAAGCCGGATGAGCCAAAGGTGGGAGCTGATCAACTCCAACAGTACCTGAAAAATGGAGCAGCAAAAGCACTGATCGCAACTGCAAAGACAAAAGGGGCACGAAATTTGGATAACCGCGAAAAATTGGCGGCGGAGACAGTGGCGGCATATGCCATTTATTATGAAGGCCCTTCCATCGAATTTGGGAAGGTCAGACGCAATTCAGAATTTCTTTGCCCTGAAAATATGTTGGGAAAATTCTTTCTGAAAAGTCAAAAATTGCCAAAAAAGTATCAAAGAATAAAGTTATGGTTAGGGCTCGGATTTTTAAGGGCGAAAAAGTCCAAAATGCTGAAAATAAGGTCTAAAAAGTTCCAAATTTTCTTAATTTTTTGCGCAATTTGATATTTTTGAAAAAATTTTTCGGTTTTAATTTTAAATTTACAAAAATTTTCCATTGTCTTTTCGGTTTTTTTTTTTGTGAAAATGCCAAAATATGGATGTAAAATATGGACAAAAACCTGAAATATGGAAAAAAACAAGCTAAAAATTATTTACTTGGTTTTTAGGCCAAAATAAGTGTGAAAAAAAATGGAAATCCATACAAATCTGGGCCCAATTATAAATCCGGTGGTGGTAAATCAATGATCAGTCTTAATTGAAAATGGCTCCAAATGGACAGGTGTTTTTTCTCAATGATTTGTACATTCGGCCACCTTTTCGTCGACAAAAGTTTGGCTCAAAATTGATGCAAACATTCATTAAAGTGTGTTTTTTTTGTTAATTTTGATTAATTAATATATTAAAATTTGCTTTTGTCTCAGATTTCGCGCGAGTTGCGCTGCGATTCGCTCATTTGGACTGTGCGTTCATTTAACATTAGCGCAATTCGCTTTTATGAATCAATTGGGGCCAAAGAATTGACGGCACAAAGTGCGGACGGACGGTCAAAAATGAAATGTTGGGCAATGAAATCGGATCAATTTGATGGAATTACCAACAAATTAAAAGGTAATTGGGAGGGCTCCTGAAAAATGCGTCAGTGAAAATTTTCATGTCATCAAAACATGTTATTTCGGCCAATTCCGAACGCCGGACCCGAACAAAAAGTCGAAAGCCCAAATTGTTGAATTTAGCATTTTTGGTTGAAAAACGGCATAAATGATCTCTTATTGAAGGATTGAAATTTGTTTCATTGAATTTAAACCGGTTTTGAACCAAAAATAGTAATGCCGAAAATTTAGGCTTTCGACTTTTGTTCGAGTCCGGGGTTTCAGAACGATGTACTACTTTTGTATTACAATGTTAATCCTGCAGAACTTTATTTTCAAAATATTTGTAACTGACGTATTTTCGGTCAAGATTGGAAGTCTTAAGTACATTCAAATTTGATTTTTTCTTTTTTTTCAATTAAAAATTGCTCAGATTGTTTGTCGGACATCGAATTTAATGTGCTAAACGATGTGCAACTAAAAGAACAAACTGATCAATTAGCGGAGGTGAAAGAAACTTTGAATAAAATCACATTATTAACCGAGAACAGCAACATTAGAAAGGCCGTTTTTTGCCAAAACCCAATTAAAAAATGAATAATTTAAAAGATTGGATCGGGACATGCCGATAGCGAGCCCGGGAAAATTCAATAAGATTTGTTAATATCTTTTGACGCAGCAAACTTTTTTAAAATTATATAAATTCTTGAAATAACGCAAAAAACTTAATCTTTCATAAATGGTTAATTTTTAAAATTAAATAGACAAATTTCCGCTGTTAAAGGATATCTTTGTTATATGTAAAGGACGCTTCAATTTTCAAAGATGAAAGCCGAAAAAGGACGTTCTTAGATACAATGGATGGATGGGGGGCGGGAGTTCGAGAATTTCGATTCTCGACTCGGGAAATTTCTCGGGTTTTTTGCATCGCAGTCTCGGGTTTTTAGTCTCGGAAACCGAGAAATTTTTACATTGTTAAGGATGACTCTTGGGCTTTTTGGGACTCGGTTCTCGTAAACTCACATTAACTGTTTCTCTCATAATTTCTTTTTTAGCAATGGTTTCAAATGGACGAAAAAACACCGATAAATTCCGTCGAAAAGTGCCATTTTTCGAACGCACTTCGAACACACAAATTTGAGGCTATTCAGGCACAAAATGTGATTATCGATCATTCCTTAGAATGCCATTTTTTCTCCGCTTTATCTTCAGTGCTCCGATTGCGCTGTGCTCGGTTTGGCACTTTTCCATCGTTGCGCTTTTGCCACTTGGAGTGGCACTTTCCTTTCCGTCGATTGCCTCAAAGTCCGTTTGGATTGTCGCCGCCGGGGCATTGGGCGGACACTGGCCGTGGAAATGATCAGAGTAATTTGAAAGAGGAAAGGGCAATTAAATCAATGATGAGGATAATAATGTTTTAAATTTTCTAAGTTTTGGCATGCCGTTTTTAATTTAATTCTTTTCAGATCGCCGCCAAATCGGCTTCTCCGCTGATCGGATGGGTTGCCAAAGAAGACGCAGCCACGGATGCCTTCTTCCAATCAGTTTTTAACACTAAAAAATTTTTACTTTTAAATTAAATTTAGATTGGTGCGATCAATTTGAGCGACAAAGAAAGCTTTTCATTGTTTATTCTTAATGGAAGTGAAGAGTCGCAAAAGAAACTAATTAATTAATATAAGGAATTAATTAATTAATTCATTGCTTTTTTCAAAATTTTCATTTGATTTCAATTAAATAATTTTAAGTTAACTTAAAAATTCGGATCATAAAATACTGAATGTTTCCTAATTTGGTGCCACCTTTCTGTTCCGTTTTTCATTAGCCGCCCGACGAGAAAGAGCGGCTTAACAGTGCCTTTGTCCGACGATGTTTACTGCATCGGCTTTTCCTTCGAATTTTAGCTTAAACGAAAATAATTTTTAAAATAGTAAGAAAATAATTAGGCCCGGAATCGGGCGCTGATTGGGCGCCGGTACGTTTGGCGCCATGGGAAATTTTCGATTTTAAAAGCAACCTTGACATATTTGACTGTTGATTTCTAAAAATATGCCTTGAGTCCACCCAATAACCTAAGGAATAATTAATAGCTTAATTTGCAAATGAATCATTCATCTTTTTTCTATTGTACCGGACCGGTTTTGGCATTTATATTTCATGAATAAACATTTCATTTGTGGATGATTGCGGCTTATTCATTTATTTAATTTTAAACAGGACCACATAAAAAAATATTTTAATGAAATTATCGATAAATGCCGAAATAAAAAGGAAATTAAATTTTTATTAATAAAAATTTATAATTAAATGAAAAGTATTTCATTCAAATTGCTGTTGGTGCTCACCCAAAATGCAATTATTGCCACCATAAAGCGCAATTTGGGCCATTCGTTCACCAACTCAAATTTCACAATTAGTGCCGTTGACACATTCAACAAAATTTGAATATGGTAAATGCCCCAAATCGGCTGTACATCAGAATTGGGTAAAATAAAAACCAAAATGTAAATTGTGCCATTGTCAAAAAAGGAGAATTCAGTGCCATTTAGGACGAGTTGAGGTCAAAGAACGGGAGAATGGCCATAAAAACGTCATTACTAGGGCTTCGATTTTTAGGTTTTTACATATTTTTTTACTGCGCTCCCTATGGTCTAAAACGTACGAAAAACATGTTTTTTTGGGGGGGTTGTTAAGCTACTTTTTGAGTTATTAGTACCTATTTTCTAGGGTTTTATTTTTAGCACCTAAAAAACCTAAAAAAAATTAAAAACTTTTTTTCACCTATTTTGGCGTTTTGCCCGAAATTTGTTAACAAAAATGCAATAAAAGAAAAAATACACCCCTATTAATCGTCCCAAATTTTTTTTAAAAATATACCCCTAAGAATCGAACCGAAATTTTTCAAAAATATACCCCTGAGAAATGAAAAATTTCTCAAAAATTCATCTCCAAAATTTATTTGTTTATTTTCTTGACGAGAATTTTTGATTTTGAAAGTTCTGTGCCTCATTATTGATATGGCATAATATTTTTGCTTTTTGAAGAAAATTTTCGATTTTACACCACTAAATTTGGAACTTTTTGGCACCTATTTCCCATTTTTAGCACCTATTTTGGCAGTTTTTAGCACCTAAAAATCGAAGCCCTAGTCATTTTACACACCAAGCTGAAAAAAAAAGTAAATTTGAAATTTTGATTGTAAAACTGAGTGACTATTTTTTTCCAAGAACCAATGGGAAGGAAGAACCCCAAGAACCCCCCCCCCCCTTTTGTTTGTTCAGCGACCATAAAAAATAAATTTATCACGATTAAACTAAAAAAGTGCCTTATTAATGCAGTCGTCCTCCAAAAGAGCGTGAAATGAACCCAGGGATTGCTGCGGATTTTCACTAATGGCAAAAGAAATGCCGGTGGAGGATTTAATCCTTGTCCGATTAAAAAATAAATAATTTCAACTAAAATATTTTTTAAAAACATAAATCTTAATGTAGAATATTGAAACTATTAAAAAAAAGTCCCGAACTCATTTTTGTCGCAAATTTATTAGGTATTGCCAATGAAATTTTTAGGTTTGTTCATTCACCAAGTTATATGGCCAAGATTAGGTGACGCTTAGAGCCGAAACAAAATTTTTTTAGAATTTTCAAGTTTTTTTTTTGATGGATGGAAGGTACGGCGCAGGAAATTTTTTTATATGAATTTACATTCACGCTCAAAAACAGTGGAGCAAAATTTTTTTTCGAAAAATCCTGTTTTCTCAAAATGTCTGGTGTAAAAAAAGGCGAATTTACGCAAAAAGAAATTCCCAAAAAATTGCTCCAAAGAGTCTCGTTATCGTCGAGAAAAATGACCAAGACCCAATGTAAGAGGATGTAGCGTCAGACTCTTGGCTTTTTTTGGCATTTTGTCTTTTTGGTGCCTTTTTGGCCTTTTTCCGAAAATTTCCATAAAGAATTTATAAAAGTTTCTAAAAAACGTTTCACGGCTGCGCCTATCGGCACCGCCAGACCCCAATTTAGCCTTTTTTAATTTAGAGCCCAAAATGGCAAAAATTAGTCCTTTTGGCAAAAAAGGCTACAAATGCATGTATTTTGTCTCCGGCGCTGAATTTTGGAGAAAAAAACTTTGGCCCGAGGACCAAAAAAAAGTCTTTGGATTCTTCGCCCTCCGAAAACTTTTTTCTGACTAGTGCGCTTGGAAATATTTTGCTTTTACAAGAATTTATGCTGATTTAAAAAATTTTGGCTTTAAATCGTCTTGAAAAATGTGCATTTAAATTTTTAAGTGCTTTTTTCATGCCTTTTTCGGGATTTTCGTTCCTTTTCGTGCATTTTTTCAATTTTTGGTGCCTATTATAGTGCCTTTTTCGCGGTTTTTGGTACCCTTTTTTGCGGTCTCTATTCATTACAAACTTTAAAAAATTTGCGCTGGTTGTGACGGCTGTGCTATTTTCTTTTCTTAAATTCTTAAAAATCTTGACAAAAAATTCAGACTTGGCAATTTTTGACAAAAAATGTATTTATTGTTTTTAAATTTGAAAATTGCGACGAAAATTTTTTTACAAAGAGCATAAAGCGGCTTTCCCCTAAGAAATTTTTTGTTACTTACAATGCCAATTTTTTCTGTAATTAAATCCTTGGTTCAAAGCAAAACAAACAAAAAAGCTTGAAGTCAAAGAGTGATCGAGAAATAGATAGATTTGTTGAATTTTGTGCGAGCTATTTATAAGTCCTATTCAAGGGTCAGGGATAAATTCAAATCGCGTTGGGCAATTCCCCGCAAACCGCGACAAGGCATCCAAAAAATATGCATATAAAATCGCAAAATGTTCAAATTCTTTAAATTCGTTTAATTTCAACTAAAACTTTCAGAGCAAAAGATGTTATGAAAATTGAAAAAATCTAGTTAAAAAATCGAACATCAAAATTTACATTTTTGGATATTTTGGCATAAATTCTGATTTTTTTTTAAAATATTCATTTTTTCCTTTATTTTTTGCTATGAAAAACTGAGTTCTTGTTGAAAATGGACACTTATTATTTTTACATGAAATAATGGCAAGCGCGCCCCAAACTTTCATTTTTCTCTTTATTTGTGCAATCTTTTATCGATTCCGATCGTTTTTGAGTTAGGACCCTATGACTAATATTTACCGACAGACCTTTAAAAAAAGTTTAAAAATTTAAGATTCGATCCCTCAAAAAAAGACAAAAAATCTTTTGGGTACTTTCCTGTTTTGAAGACACACCCCAATTTAAAAAAATTTTTGGATTCGTATTTATGTGAGTTTCTTTGGCACGAGGACTGTAAGAGATGTAACGTCGATGCATTTGAGGAAAATTTGGCAGAAATTATTGCTTTTATGCTTCCAAAATAAGTTATTAATATTGAACGCTCTTTGTTGCATTAAAAAATGGGGTCTGCTTTCAAAACAGGAAAGCACCAACTTTTTGTTAGCGTGCCACGGGACCGGGAATTCTGGGCAAACCCGGGACCGGGACCTTTTCGGTTTGAAAAACCGGGACCTTGGTACTCAGTTGTCCGCTTCCAGGTCCCGGTCCCGTGGCACTCTACTTTTTGTTATTCAGTCGATTGAACGCATAAAATTGAAAAACCATTTTTTTCCTATTAGCCAAACTAATTTTCCAATGTTTTTCCAGTGGGGATGGAAAGGGATATGTATGACGGCACATTTTTTACTCATCTTTTTTAAACTCATCATCTCTGCGTTAGTCTCAAAAAATGCAAACAAATTACCTAATTGTATTCCAACAAAAAACGAAACAAATAAATACGTAGGGCAATTACATATCAGATCAATTTCCATCCATAACGATCAGAATTTCTCGTTTCCTAATTTCATTCACTTTTTCTTTCGCTGTCTGCTGGCGAGAGAAGAGGGAATGGAGAGAGTGAGAAGAGAGCATGCTTCAGAATGAGAGAGAGAGAGAGAGAGAAAAAAAGTAAGGAGAGGAGATGGAGAGTGAGGGAGTTGTGGAGGGAAAGAGGGAGAGAGAGACAGAGGGAGGGAGAGAGAGAGGGGGTGATAGAGAGAGAGAGAGAGAGGGGGGGGGGGAAGAAAGATATGTAGAGAGAAAGAGAGGGAGTGATGGAAAGACAGAAAGAGAGAAGAGGAAAAAGAGAGGAAGAGAGGAGGGAGAGAGGGAAGAAATGAGAACAGTGACAGGAAAAGAATGAAAAGGAGAGAAATATGGAAGAGGAAATGGTGTGCATACATTTCGCCAACTTGACATCTCGCCAACTGACATCTCGCCAACTGACATTTCGCCAACTCAGCCAAAAACATTCATTTCGCCAACTCAGCCAAAAACATTTATTTCGCCAACTCAGCCAAAATCCGACATTTCGCCAACTGACATCTCGCCAACTTAGCCATTTCTTTTTTTTATGTCAATTTAAGAATTCTTTATCGATTGGTGTAAACTATTTTTTAAAAACCAAAACGAAAAAGTTTCTTCAAAAGAATTTTTTAATTTTGAAAAATTTTTCGATTATGTACCAGAAATGAGTTTGTATATAGGCGGGGAGTGAGCGAACAAGCAATGGTCTTGGAGAAAGGGCACATAGACTCTTGCGGTTTTGATGAGCTATCAAGCATCTTTATAGCTTAAATTTAAATTGAGTTATGAATTCCAGACGAATTCGAAAATTTCGACTTTTTTTGCCCTGATTTTCAGAATCCTGCTTAGGGGTACGCAAGAAATCAGGGGGGATTTTGACCGAAATAGCAAAACCTGACACGTTAAGAATTATGACTACAACTATTAAGATCACCTAAGTTTGAATTAGCACGGTTTAGAATGCCGGACTCAAGATTGGTACTTGTGATTTTTGAAAAAGCTTTTGATTCTTTATTTATTTTTAAGGATTTCTTTGCTTTGATGCACTTTTTATGTTATTTAGTATCATTAGACAGTTAAAAATCAATTTAAGACTAGTTGGCGAAATAATTGGCGAAACGTCAGATTTTGGCTGAGTTGGCGAAATGAATGTTTTTGGGTTAGTTGGCGAAATGTCAGTTGGCGAAATGTAGTCGTGCCGAGTGAAGGGAAAAAGGGAGTGAAAGAGTGGGGGGGCCTAAATTCGGCGCGCTGTCAAAATGTCCCAGCGTCATAATGTCCCAGCGTCATAATGTCCCAGCGTCGAAATGTCCCAGCGTCATAATGTCCCCCAAGCCAAAATGAGTCAAAATGTCCCCTTCAAAAATTAGTGAAAAAAACTGAAAATTATATAATTTTTGATTTTGCAAATACTAAGTATATTAAAAATTTATCAAAATCATTTAAACAACAAAAAAAGCAAACAACAATTGGATTTTCTAATTAATTGAGGGAATAATAAAAACGAAATGAACAATTTTAAGGGACTTGCATGGTCGAACCTTCAAATTTTCATATTCTTTTATTTTTCCTGCGTATCCTTCGACCTGTAGACCAAAGTGCGCGACGGACGACAGGTTCTTTCCAGGGACGGACTAAAATTATAAAAATGAAAAGTTTAATAAATTTGGGTATGCCTGTCAGCAGTGTCGTTGTTGATGATCCTAACGAGTATTCCACTAGCGATGAGTTTTGCTCCACAGTGGACGGCCACGTTAGTGTTGAGGGAGCTGGCGAGTCGATGCCAAACTGCACAGGCAGAAAGGCCTTTCTCGAAGTCGCAATGACTAAAAAGAAACAAATATTTTGCTAAGAAATTCACATTTATTTCTCACCTTTTCTGGGTGTGACCGGTGAAATTCGTCGACGCAGAAAGTTGAGCCTTCCTCGTAGTAGCGTCGGTGTTTGCCAGGCAAAAGACTCCAGACTCCAATGCACATTCTGTCGTCGCTTTTCTCAATGATGGTCACGAGTGCGGGACACTCTCGCACTGCGCACCTCCACGAGTCATTCCGTTTGTGTGTAAAACGAAATCCTTGAAATTTAACAAATATTTGTACATTAATGGTTAAAATTTCTTTACCTTCGGACCAAAGACAAACGCCTCCCTTTTGAGTTTTCCCGAGTTCGAAGTTCACGATGGCGTGTTGTGTTCTTCTTCAAAATCGTCGTCGCGGTCATTGTTTTCGTCGTTTGGTTCATGATGCTCAGAAGTTGTTTCGTTCTCATTGTCGTTGTTGTTCAAAAACTTACGCTTACGACTTTTTTGGAGAATTTCAATTTTGTTACGGTCCATATTGATGCTTAAAGCATAACATTTTAAAATCAGATGATATGAAAGCATTTAATTATGTATTTTCTGTTTTTTTCACTAATTTTTGAGTGGGACATTTTGACTCATTTTGGTTTGGGGGACATGGTAAAAACTAGAGATGCGCCGTGACTGAAAAAACCCGTGAACCGTGAAACGTGACCGTGACCGTGAATTGACCCCGTGAATCGTGACCGTGACCGTGAATTGGTACCGTGAATCGTGACCGTGACCGTGATCCAAAAAACCCGTGAAATTCACGGTTTTCGTGACCGTGACCGTGAATTTTTTTAGTTAAATTTTTCCCTGTCGGCGAATTTTTTGTTTTTGCACTGTCTTTTTTATGGTAAAATTTTCCAAAAAATTTTGGGAACAGGGTGTCTAGCAGGGACGGCGAATTTTTAAAAATTTGAGTGCAATTTGTGCACTGATTTTGTACAAAAATGGCCAAATTTTGCGAATTTGTCTATTTTTATAAAATAATAAATTTTTGTAGTCCGGCGGTGCCGGTAGGCGCCGCCGGGGGGAAAAATCTAAAATTTGATTGCAATTTGTTAACAGATTTTGTTCGTAAAATGAGCCAAAAATGAGAAACATAAAAAATCGGTCTCGAGTCTCGGGGTCAAGTCTCGGTCTCGAGCCTCGGAAAATTTTCGGTTTTCATAGAGAAATTTGGTCATTTTTTGGGAAATTTTTGGTAAGAAACAGAGCAAAATTTTCAAAAATTTCCCCGGCGGCGCCTATCGGCACCGCCGGCCCCCTCCCTTATTCCTGAAACTTTTTTGAACAAAGTCAACTACCAATATTGTGTGAAAAACAAATAGAAAGTAGCTTTTCAAGGATAACCCCATTTAAATAAAAACCCATTAAATTTCTTTAAAACTCGCTCGAAATTAGGTTATTTTGGGAAAAGCAGTTAACAAATCCCAAAAAATTTTCAAATATTGTCCACTATAACCCTTTAATTGGGCAAATATATCTTATAGATCAAAAACAAAAAAACCATATAAAAAAGATCGGAATCGATTTTGAACGCAAAATTAAGAGAAATATGCAAATTATGGGCGTTCCGCGCGTGCCAATGGTAGTGCTGTTCGAGACCGAAAATTTTCCGAGGCTCGAGACCGAGACTTGACCCCGAGACTCGAGACCGATTTTTTATGTTTCTCATTTTTGGCTCATTTTACGAACAAAATCTGTTAACAAATTGCAATCAAATTTTAGATTTTTCCCCCCGGCGGCGCCTACCGGCACCGCCGGACTACAAAAATTTATTATTTTATAAAAATAGCAAATTCGCAAAATTTGGCCATTTTTGTACAAAATCAGTGCACAAATTGCACTCAAATTTTTAAAAATTCGCCGTCCCTGCTAGACACCCTGTTCCCAAAATTTTTTGGAAAATTTTACCATAAAAAAGACAGTGCAAAAACAAAAAATTCGCCGACAGGGAAAAATTTAACTAAAAAAATTCACGGTCACGGTCACGAAAACCGTGAATTTCACGGGTTTTTTGGATCACGGTCACGGTCACGATTCACGGTACCAATTCACGGTCACGGTCACGATTCACGGGGTCAATTCACGGTCACGGTCACGTTTCACGGTTCACGGGTTTTTTCAGTCACGGCGCATCTCTAGTAAAAACCCAACTCATACTAGGCCAACTCGTACTGCCCCAACTCGTACTGGTACCCCGACTCGTACTAAGATTCCCAACTCGTACTAAGTTTCCCAACTCGTACTAAGATTCCCAACTCGTACTAAATTACCGAACTCGTATTATTTTTCCCAACTCGTACTAATTTTCCCAACCCGTACTGTGCAACAAAGAGAAATTTTATCACAAATTTTCACTATTTTCATTGAATTACCTTAACAATTTATATTTTTCGTCTTTTTTACAAACAGATTACAATATGGCATGCTTTAGTCAACGGATTGGCTCAAAATTAGTGATGCTTTCTGATCACACTGATAATTCAAATTTGTGCTACAAATGGACACGTGCTGGAATGGAACAGCTAACGGGGCTTCGTTATGTCTGTGCTGGGTGCCGGAAACTGCGTGATGCCAAACATGTGCCGAAAGAAACCCCATTGCCAACGCGAAAAGCAATCGGTGATCAGTGGGTGGATGATGCACCTACGCACGCACACTTCTGTCAGACATTTGAGCGAGCGAAGGTCCAAGGCGAACAGGTTTTTTGAGTTTTTACATTTAAATTAAAAAAAAACAAATTAGATAATTCTAAACTACAATTTTTATTTTTAAATTTTAAGAGAGGCGCAAAGTTCAGAATGAGTTAGCAATGGGCTCGCGAGAAAACGTGGCCTCAGCGAAAGTCCGCATTGATGTACGTGTCGTACCAAACTACATGAACATAAGCGAAGAAGAAAGAAACAAAATTCGCAACGAGGCATGCGGCAATGCGAAAGCAACAAAAAAAGTAAGCGTAAATATTACAACGAAAAACCATTTTACATATTAAGGCGCTTTATCGCGCGCAAACAAAGCGCTTCATGAACTTCCGCACTCTTCAAGGACTGGCAGAAATGCGCTGTGGATCACTCTCCGAGCAAGAAGCGCCGCACCGGAATCGCCATTCTACGACGAACTGCTTATGCGCTACTTGGACGATGATCTGGCCATATTCGCGTCACCGCGACAAACCACATCAATTACTCGGTCGTTGGCTTGTGAATTTCCAGGTTAATAAGAATTTATTTCTTTCAAATCTGACTGTTTTGCTTAGGAGGTTAATCATGCAGAAGAAGAATCAGCTGTGTCAATGCAAGAGGGATGACAGCCACCATCTCAACCGTTGGCAGTCACCGCAGAAATTGATGCCAGCATCGAGCAAAGAAGGCTGACATTTTGGCATTTTTGGACAGCGATTACGAGGATGAGCAATTTACGGAGACATTGTCGCGCTACTATGGCCGTATTGGACATTTGATTGGGATCAATGTGCCTCCAAGATTAGAAATAGAAGAACAGATAGAGGAGGCAGCAGCAATGGAAGAAGCGGAAGCGAGTCTCAATGAGAGCGGAATTTATGTTGTGCCAAATGAAAAAACCTCGATCCTTTTTGAATTTTTTTAATGAATTATTTTCATTTTACCGAATTTTGTGCATTTTTTATTTTTTGCTAAATTTTATCATTTCTTTGATTTTCGTGCATTTTTGTGATTTTAAAAAAATTTGAGCGATTTTTTGTTGTTCTTTTTTCCGTTTTTTGTTGCACAGTACGAGTTGGGAATCTTAGTACGAGTTGGGAAACTTAGTACGAGTTGGGAATTTTAGTACGAGTCGGGGTACCAGTACGAGTTGGGGCAGTACGAGTTGGCCTAGTACGAGTTGGGTGTCGTCCGGGGGACATTATGACGCTGGGACATTATGACGCTGGGACATTTCGACGCTGGGACATTATGACGCTGGGACATTATGACGCAGGGACATTATGACGCTGGGACATTATGACGCAGGGACATTATGACGCTGGGACATTTTGACGGGCAGCGCCTAAATTCACTGTGTCGCCGAATCTTCCAGAAGCGCGCGCTTTTTTGGCGCCAATATTTGTTTACTCTTGCGCTATTTAATTCATTAGAATTTCCTAATTATAAATTTATTTAATAATTTGCTATCAATTATGCTAATCAGAACCCTCCATTCCCATTGCAACATTCTGATCGCTTTGTCCGCTTTCTCCGACATTTTTCTGATCGGCGGATTGTGTGTTAAATTTTTCATCTTTCTTTTCGGCATCAATTACATCACACTTGAGCATTGCTATTACATTCAATTCGTTAGCTTATCCGCAAGCACTTTCGCGTTGACGATGCAATTGTGCATCGGATTAGACCGATTAGCCGGCGTTGCGTTTCCAATTTGGTAACATATAAAATAGTTAAACTCCGATGGGGGGCGGGATTGTCGGAGATTTAAGCATTTAAAGGAATCGGGTTGGCCGATGGACAAAAAAAGTGCAAAAATCAATTATCTGACTTTTCCTATGATTAGTTTAATTTAATTTTTAAATATTTATGAAAAGTTTCAATCCCATTTTAAAAAATGAATCCAAATTATGAAAAAATGAAATTTTAAAAAGCTAGCCTAGGCCTTTTAGCTGGATTTGAAGCGGATACATTCCCATGTAAATATTTCCATATTTTTCTAAAATTTGAGTGCATTATTTACTTTAAAATATTTAAATAGGTATGCAAATTAATCTGGCTAATGATCTTATTCAATATTATGTAAATTTTAATTATTTTTTATTCGAAAATTCCTAAATAACTTTTATAAGAATATGTATTTAAGCATTAATTTAATTAATTTTAAACATATAATAAATAAAAAAAATCAAATTAAATGACAATGCTTTGTTGATAAAAAAGCATAGGAAAAGTGAGAGAATTGGTTTTTTGCACATTTTTTTGTCTATCACCACGATTTGCACTTTTTTCCCTTGACATAGCACTAAAGGAATCAAAGAATGACTATATTTGCAGGTACAAAATAAATGGCAAATACACCGTTTTCAAAATTTTGATCGGAATTTGTCTGATCAAAGTGATCGTTGACAAATGCGTCCAGTTTTACGCGAATTCAAAACATTGGGAAACGTTTGTCAAAATTGGTTTTTCATTTTCAATTATTATTTGTTATTTTAGATTGGTCAGATGTGAGCTTGCTGATCCGGCAAATCAGCCGGAAATCATTAATTACACACGGAACAACACAATGGTTATCAATGTTGCCGAATTGTTATGTTACGTAATGATTTGGCTGATCACATGGTGCCGAGATGCACAGAGTCAGTCATCAGTCAAACAATAATTACTATGGTTATATAAACTGTATGCTTTTGCGTATTTTTCTGCGCATATGCTATGAAGAAAGGGGCTCAAAAATAGCAATTCCACATTAAAATAAAACTGAAACTTTTGAAAAAGATTTTTCATATAAAAATGTGATTTTGTTTTGGTATATAATAAAAAGTTTAAAAAATTCGAAATTGCATAAAAATTTTGAAAATCAAATTAATTTTTATTTGTCTAAAAACGCTCCTTATTAGTCATTGTTTTATTGTGTTTAAAGTCAATTCTAAATTTTTACACATCTTTGGCATTTTTTGAGAGTTAAAAGCCATTTTTTGCAGGTTTAAGGCATATTTTAGTGCATGCATTGGATATTTTTCGGGGTTTTAGGCATAGGCATATTTGAGGGATTTTTAGTGCATATTTTATGCGTATATTTGGCATTCTTTATTACATACAATTTATAATTTCCTAAAAATTACGCATGAATTGTGCAATTTCAGTTTTCTCTGAAGACCATGGCAAAAGGCTGCTCCTTTCGCTCAGTCTGATCATGGCGATTAATGTGTTCTTCTACATCGGAGTTAGATATTTTTTAAAATTTATTTAAAATAGCTTTGTTTGCTAAGAATGGCATTTTGGTCATGTTCATTTTGGCATTTGGATGGATCAGTTTGAGTGCATTTACGACCACTCACATTTATGTTCCCATCTGCTTCATCTTATTTTCAATAGGCCATTGCAGCAGTGCGCCAATCCTTTTCATTTGCAGGCAATTCACAATATTTAAAGTTGACAAACTGATTTCAAAAATTACTAATTTAAATACTAATTGTCCAAATTAAGCTTGGAATATCGTTGCGCATTCCGTGCCACCTTTTGGCCAAGGAATGTGGTGACAACAGTCCAACACATTTCGCAACGCCAGAACATTGTGACGAACATTCGCAGTGTGGCCAACTCTTAGCGACAACAATTGTCCTATTTTTTTCTCAAATTCAATCGAACCAAATTTTGTTGTTATTATAAAAATTTAAATGTTTTATTTGCATTTGCTTAGAAAAAAAAACAAAAACAAAATTTTAAGGCACAGAAATATTTTTATTTAAATTATCTTTATAAATGCAAAGCTTTCAAAATGAATTTTGCGGTGCACCCCAAAACATCGTCGGAAGACTTTTTGAACCATAACTTTGTTCATTGTTTAATCAAATTAAGCATTATTGGGTTGTTCGGTAGCTCTGTGTGTTTATGATTAATTTGCAAAATTTCAAAAATTTTCGTTAAATTTCCAAAAAGTTATGGTCCAAAGATTGGTCGACGACGTTTTTTTTTGTCCTACTCCGATAATTTTGCCCTTTTAATTTTACTGTTTTATTTCTTTTCCCTAATTTTTTGTGTAAATACATATTAGTGGCCTATAATAATTCAAATTTAAAATTAAGAAAAGAATGATTAGTTAGACCTCGCATTTTGAGGCATATGACTTTTTTTCTGCGCATTAGTTCCGATATATTAAGCATAAATTAAGAATTTTCCACATGGTTTGGTGCTTCTACGTTGACCCTTTATTATGCCTTTTTTCATGCCTTTTGCGGAATTTTCGTACTTTTTCAATTTTTTCTTGCCTTTTATAGTACCTTTTTCGTTTTGGTGCTTTTATTGCAAGCTCTAATAAGCTAAGCTAAAATTCATAAATAAAATTGCATCAAATTAAAATTAACAAATAAAAATAAAGGAAATTTAAATAGTTGATTAGAGCATTTGTAAGAACAAGGTTTTTGCTTAAACAAAAATTATAAGAAAACAATAGGAATTTTCTTATTATTTAAAAAAAAAATATTATTTCCATTTTTTGTTTTCTTTCAATGCTCACCGATCCCTTTTATTATTTATATATTTTTATCTTTGTGAGAAAACAATTTTTGCTTAATTCAAATTACGCGAAATCATTTGCTGTTCTCATATATTTTTTAGGTCATCATTTTGCCGTATTTTTTTTATTGCCCTCCCCATAATTTAATTTATGTATAATTAACCATCAAATAGTACATAAATTGTTCATTAAATTTTTCCATAGAACGCAGAGATTTTATTTTTCAACACTCGAATTCATACACTAATAAGTTGGGCCAGGATTTGTATGGATTTTGTCCATATTTCCATTTTTACATCCATATTTCGGCATTTTCACTAAAAACTCGAAAAAGGCACGCCTAAAGATGGAAAATTTTTGGAAAATACTCTCTTAAAACCGAAAACTTTTGGAAAAAAGTGCAAAAAATTTTTCTTGAGCAAATTTCGTGTAAAAATTAATTTTTAGCAAATTTTTTTCTAGGTTAATATTTTTCAGTAAATAATGAATTTCATATTCTCAGTTTTGTTTCCAAATTAACAAAAAAAGCAAAATATAGTCAAAAAATTTTTGAATTTTCTTCTTTTTGTTTGATTTCGGTACCGGGATTCGAAGTTTGTCAAAATAATGTCAAATTACCCTTTTTAAGATTGTTCAGGCGCATGAAGTGATTTTGAACTATGCTTCCGACGTTTTTGAAGCAATGTTCCGTTTTGTAAAGAAAGAAAGGGCGGAGAATGGTAAAAAATGAACACGGCTTAACATAATTTATCCATTAATTTACCTGAATTTTTTAAATAATTATCTTCTATTTCACTTATTAAAATTTTAATTAGACTCTGATAATTATCCTAATTAATTTTCAATTAGTGTCTATTAATTGCACTAATTAAATTTTTAATTAGATTCTGATAATTACCCTAATGAATTTTCAATTAGTCTATTAATTGCACTTATTAATTTTTAACTAACTCCTGATAATTACTCTAATTAATTTTCAATTAGTCTCTCCTATTGCACTAATTAAATTTTAAATTAACCCTAATTAATCACCCCGAATTGATTGGCCGACATTTGCGGCGCTGACATTTGCGGCGCTGACACTTGCGGCGCAGACATTTGCGGCGCCCAGTCAAAGCGACACTTGCGGCGCAGACACTTGCGGCGAGGACATTTGCGGCGCCGACATTTGCGGCGCAGACACTTGCGGCGCCCAGTCAAAATGACATTTGCGGCGCAGAATTAAATGACCCCAAAAATTTGAACAATTTATTTAAGTTAACAGATTGTTATTTTAAATAGTTTAATATTTAACAATGACACATTAACAAGAATTCTTCAACCTAATCCAAGGTTTCTATATGTCCTTATTTCTAAGAAATGTTCTGATTTGGGGGTAGTGCCTTATTTTCATCTAAAAGAGGGAAATTTCTGAAAAATTTGGTTAATTCCTAACAAAATTCATTAGAAATTCTTAAGATTTTCCCCCGGCGGCGCCTGTCGGAACCGCCGGACCTTCTCCCCCCGTCCAGTTCCCAAAAGTTTTTTGAGTGCCTCAAAAAATGTTAAAAATCTGGTTTTTGATCCCGAATGCACTGAAATTTACGATTTGCTTATTTCCTACCCAAAATTGTTAAAATCGATAATGAGACGTAAAATATAATATATAATATTTTAAAACACTTTTGATCGAATTGTTGAAAGGCCTCGCTTAAAAAATATCTGCGAAATGATGAAGCGATCCGTCGATTAGTCATCAATTTTGACAATAAGGAAAAAAACGATAATGATATAATTAATCACATTCGTACATTGCAGTACCGCCTAGGGATGAAAGGCTTTGAAGAAATGGATTGAAAGTGTGATTAAACAAATGTTTTTTTAATCAAAAATATAGTTTAAATAATTTTTGGGGTCATTTAATTCTGCGCCGCAAATGTCATTTTGACTGGGCGCCGCAAGTGTCTGCGCCGCAAGTGTCGCTTTGACTGGGCGCCGCATCTGTCGGCGCCGCAAGTGTCGTCGCCGCAAGTGTCGGCGCCGCAAGTGTCACGCCGCAAATGTCAGCGCCGCAAGTGTCGCTTTGGCTGGGCGCCGCAAATGTCTGCGCCGCAAGTGTCAGCGCCGCAAATGTCAGCGCCGCAAATGTCGCATCACCCCCGAATTAATGCTCAATTTGTCTCTGATCCAAAAATTTTTCAATTAGCTTCTGCTAATTGCCCTGCTGTTGTTGAGATCCCCGATGTTGAAGTAGCAGCGTTTAAAGTGATGTTGAGCTTCATTTATACGGAAGAGTTGAGCGAATTGAACGGAGACAATGCAATGGCAGTGCTTTATGCCGGTGAATTTAATTTGTGGCAAAATTAAAGATAATTAATTAATTACAAAATCCCTGGCCTGGTCGACGCAACATTACAAATTCCCTTTTCGCAATTAAGCAATGTCTTCTTTGCATATGTCCATGCTCAGCTTTTCGACTTGGAAGTGAGAAATAAATTGCTTATTTAGGCTGAAACAATATTTTTTTTTACAATATTTAATTAATGGGATTCGAAGTTGTATACACGAAAAACCCTCAAATAAGAGCCCAATCATCTGAAAAAAGCCCAAATATGCGTTAAAACTGTTAAAAATGGATTTTAATCCGTCAAAAAAATGGAGGCCGATCATTTCGTCACTGAGGATTACTTTTTAAAGCGTTTTAGATAAATATTGGAAATTCTTGTTTTATTTATATAAGTTTTATATACTTCCCATTGGCTTTCTCGCAACTTGCAGACTTAAGTTCCCATTTTATTTTTAAAATTCACCAATTGGATTCAACTTCGACAAAAGACCAGGGATCGGATGCATTCATCAATAAATTTGTTAAAAGGGATGCTCAAAGTATCAGAGCGATCTTTAAAACCATATAAACTTATTTTTTGACTTTTTAAAGTCTCAAAAATTTTTTCGAAAAAGGGGCTTCCACCGGTGTTATTCTTACCCAGAATAATTTTTAGAGAATTTTAAACCATTTTATACTTTCATAAGATAATTTAATTAAAATTAGCCAATATTTTTTAAAAATTATGTCTCAGTGACGAAACGAGCAGTGACGAAATGATAGGTAACGCACAAAAATGCCAAATGTGTGTAAATATACAGAATTGACTTTAAAACACCAAGACAATGGCTTAGATCCTTAGGGTTATATTTTCGCTTTTTTTTAATTTTTATTAAGAAAATTTCCTCAAAAGGCTTTAAATATGCTCTAAAAATTTAAAAATATGCATTTATCTCGAAAACTCCCCAAAATATGCATTTATATGGACTAAAAAAATTCACAAAATCAAAAAAAAAAACGTAGAAATGTTGTCTTTGAGCCCCTTTCTTCATAGCATTTGCGCAGAAAAAATATTCAAATAATAATAATTAAAGATTTTCCATACTTATAGGACTATGCCAACAATTGTTTGGCTTACATTGATGAGAATGCGCACATTTTGTTCAAATCGGACGCATTTTTGCAAATTGATCAGAATTTGTTGTGCGAAATTTTAGCACATGATCAATTGCACAACGGTGGAGAAATTTCGATTTGGAAAGCAGTAATTTTAGTTCAAAAATTAAAAATTCTAATTAATTCATTTGATTATTTCCCATTATTTAAATTGTTTTTTTTTTCGTCACTCCGTTGGGCTGACACCAAATGCCGTCAAAATGGCATTGAATGCTCCTCAGAGAATCGTCGTGCCGTGCTTGGTCCGGCACTGTTCAAAATTCGCTTCCCACTCTTTTCACAAATGGAATTTTTTGAGAAAATCGGTAAAAGCGGATTTATTAAAGAATTTATTTATTTAACCTTACAAAGAAATGAAAATTTTAAGATTCTGGCCTTTGACAGGAAAACAATTTGAATATTTTTTTTCCTTGCAATTTTTTAAAAAAATTTAAATTTATCAAATGAAAAGGTATTATGAATTTAGTCAAAAAAAGGGCATTAAAATCAAATAAAAATTTTTTGACCTAACTTCGCTCAAAAGCAACCAAATTTATAAATTCTTCAAATCATTCATAGCCATAAGTGTTTTTTATTAGCCTGCAAAATTTCAAAAAGCCTCGTTAAGTGTTTCAAGAAAATTATGATCCAAAATGTTCAAAAAAAGGTTGCTTTTGAGTTATTCTAGCCATAATTTATTGAAATTTAAACGATTTTTCTATGACCAATAAAGAACACATAGGACTATCGAATTAAATCAAATATTTTTAAAATTTGTTTTGGGTTTATCAATTTTCCTCGGCGGTGCCTATCAAAAACCTCTAATTTTTCTCAAAAAATTGACCTCGAAATCGCAAAATTTGGCCATTTTTGATGAAATACTAGGCCGTTTCCTAAATTCCACAAGGGATTCGAAAACAAAAAATGTCACACATATAAATTCATAACATGGCTTAAATTATGATATCATTCAATAGCTTTAAGCGTGTTCTTTATCAGCATATTATATTTTTAATTTTTTTTACTAAAGTATAAAAAAGGTATTGTCTTAATAAATTAAAAAAAACCGTGGGTCAGACAGATTCTTTTGGCCATAACTTTTTTGTAATTTTATAAAGCATTTTTGAAAATTAATACTCTGATCGAGAACACCTAGATCAATCGAATGATACCACAAAAATTAATTTGGTTGGATTGAGCGGTGCTAGGTCGTTTCTTAAAAACCGCCACTCTTGGCGGAATTTAGGAAACGTCACAGCACAATTGTCCACAATTTCGTTAAGAATAAATCGGCATAAAATGCCATAAAACCAAAAAATGCTTTGAATAAAAATAATTCTTTTTTTTCGAATTTCTAAAACCAATTTTGGGCCAAGTGAAACTGGCTGGACCTATAAATTTTTTAAAAAATATTGATTTTTTTCGTAGTTTTTTTTAACAAAAAATTGTTTTTTTTTATCAAAATAATTAAGGAATGGCTTGGCACGGAGATTGGATGGTATGACAAGGAGGAGGACAAAGTGACGTTGGCCATTGACATTTATGTGGACGATGAAGAAAGGGAGAAGCCATTTGGCTCAATTTACGGATAAATTTATGAAAGCAAAGTTGAGTTTTATTATTTTTTTCATTTTTCCTAAAAAATAAGGAATTTTTTTTTGCTATCAATTTAAAGCTGAAGTAAATAAATTTTTTTCTGTAATTAAATTCTTGGTTCAAGGCTAAAACAAACAAAAAAGCTTGAAGTTTATTAATTTATGGGTTAAACACAGGGCTCGGGTCGTACGATGCTATGGCGTTACTCAAAAACCATTGACCCGAAAAAATTTCTGAAAATACACCCCTAAGAATTGAAAAAATGTTACTCAAAAATTGATCGCCAAAATCTAATTTTTTTTTTTTTTGTTGTTGTTGTTGTTGTTCTTAATAAATTCGGGATTTTCGTGCCTTTTTTCAATTATTTGATGTTTTTTATAGTGTCTTTTTCGCGATTTTTGGCGCCTTTTTTACGTTCTCTAGTTATAAGGTCTCCGTTGGATTTTACAAAAAGATTTAAAATATATATAATCCTTCCCGAAAGATCAATTGCATAAAACAAAAGTGAACAAATTTAGTTTGGTCTGATTTTTTTTAGAAAACTTCACCCCTCGTAGTCAAGGCCAAACAATTGGTACAAGTCCAAGAAGAACCCCACTAGCTTTATTGTTTCTATATGATTATAAGAAATTAGCCAAAAATATAATCCAAAAAATAAATTTTAATTAAAAAAATATTAATTATTATTTTCTGCTTGGTTCAATTTATTGTTATTATCAAAATAAATTAATTGTCCCGACGTGCTCTGGGGTCGGGCCAAATGAATTCCGCGGTGCGGGGGTCAGGGGGGCAGGCAGGGACGAGACCAATCAAAACGCCGAAGAAAATTAATAAAATAATTTATTCCGGGGGAAAGCCTCAAACTTGGGTAATTAAACATGAAATGGTGAAAAATATCACAAATTGATCACAGAAAGTGCCATCACCGGGGGATTAATCACAAATGAATTGGGGACCGGGATGGGACAGGACAATTTCAGAAAGGGACATTTGTGCACCGGGGCAAATGAAAATCACAGAAATAAATGATGGGACCGGGAGGAGAAGAATTGAAGGGCACCGGGGCCACAGAACAAAGACCAAAATGGGGGTCTTGAGAGTGATCACAAATGGGGGCCATCACAATTAAATGGGACAGAAGTGAGGGGCTGATCACTGATGATTGAATGGGGGGACCGGGTGAATGACAGAAATGGGACGGACAATTGGGCCGGGGGAAGGACAAAATGAAATGAGGGGGACTGAGAGAGGGACGAAAGAGGCATTGCTTGCCTTTGCTGGTGCTTCTGAGTGTGGGAATAGTGGGGATTTGCCGCATTAAATATGAACAAAATTACATAAAAAGTGGTGAAAATGGGCAGAACCGTGACAGGCCAAAAATTGGGGAAATGATGAAAAACGGGGCCACAAAATGAGCGAAGGGACAAAATTGACGGAAAACGGGAATTTGGGGGGTTCATCGTTCTTTGGAGTCGATTCGCCAAATTGGGGATGGGCGGCGAAAAGTTGCGGTTTGACAAATTGGTCATTAATTTGTGCGCGGGGCGGGGGAGGAACACACAAAAACAATTGACAATTTGAAGGAAAGGGGGACAGAGGGATGGAACGGCGAAAACATGTCGCGCGGCGGGCGGGGGATTGGTGAAGGGCCTCCTCCCTCTTAATTCCGCCGATCATTGATCGGCGATAGGAATGAAAATTCCGACATTCCGGCGCGAAAAAGGATGGGGCCCGTCAGAATTCTTTTCGTCTCGGTCTTCCGTTGATGGTCCTCCGTCTGATCCACGTTTGTTCGACGTAGGAGTCTCCAGTCTTTTCGTCTCTGTGTTGAGTTGACGTATTGCTTGTTTTGGCCCATTGTGTGCGTAGTGGCTCTCCTGTTGGTGTGGTCCGTTCTCTCATCTCGGTTGTTTTTGGCTCGTCTTTTGTTTGGGCGGTTGGCTCGTCTTTGCTTGCGCGGTTGGTTCGTCTTCTGCTTGGCGCGGTTAGCTCGTCTTTGCTTGGCGCGGTTAGTTTATCTCTTGACTCCGCTTGAATCATTTTTGTTTTGCTTGATTGCTTCTTGGTGTAGATGGGTATTTTCTGAGTGGTGATTTCTGCTCTGGGTGGATGGTGGATTCTGATTCAGATTTTGTTGTCTGGATGTAGTAATCTGCGTTCCCGTTGTGCTTGAAGTTTCAATCCACTGTTGGCGGCGAGCATGTTGACGGTTGGTTAAATTTTCATGGTCGCATCTTCGTACCGTCCATGTCTGCTGCTGATGCTATTGTGCTGCGCCATGACGAAGTTACTGTTGGATTTCGGGGGCTCAATTCCTCCATGCCGATGATCTCCGGTTCAGTTCGCTCTCAATAACCGGTGGACTGTGGAAGACCATTTCTTCCTGCATCAGTTGTAGACGATCCTTTTTTCCTTCCCTTCTTTGATTCGGCCTTCCTTGCTCTCCAGAATGACCATGCTTCTTCTGGTTGTTTGCGTGATGGTTTTGCGATTGATTCCTCCGCTTGTTTTCGTTTTTCAGCTCTCTGCTGATCGTGGCTTTCTTTCTCCTTCGGTTGCTCCTCTTTTTCCGCTTCTGTTTGTGCAGCTGCCCTTGGCGGGTCGGTGAGTTTTTGCTTCAATCTGTCCGACGACATGATCCGTGCTTTTCCGTTGTTTTTGGTTGTCTGGCGGTTGAATTCCTTTGGATCGGTTGCGGCGCCTTTTCCATGTCGTGACTTTTGTTGACGGCCTCCGTTGTCGCCTTGCTTCCGCTTTTGCAGCATTTCATCTTCGTCCAAGTTGCTCATGGATATGCGGTGAAGCCGTGGTTTTCTGCTTCTTCTTCGAGCAGAATGTCTGCCTCTGGAGTTTGCTGTCCGTTGTTTAACCGTTGATTTGCACAACGCGCAGTGAAAGGAGATATTCGGATCTCCAAATATCCAAAAAAGGCTGCTCAGGTTTGAATTTGCTCTTTGAAGCATCGTTTTCAGTTGTTGGGGTTCGGCGTGCCGTCTGGGTCTTCCGGGTTTGTTTCCTGCTTCCATTGACGGAAAATTGGTTTCCGTTAATCTGTGCGGGATTGCGGTGCCATCCATTTGACACAGTTGAGGCGGCTATGTCGGTCTCATTCCCTCGGTTGGGACTTCCGCCGTTGCTGTTTGCTGTGGTTCATCCGCTCTGTTAACCTCCTCAACCGTTGAGGAAATGAAAGTGCGTTCCCGATCTCGTGTGGTTCGGAAGTTTGTCTTTTCGAACTGGTGACGCTTGGTTGGCTCGGTTGCCGAACTTCGTTTCAAAGAAGTGTTGTTGGATGGGTGCTTTGCTAGTTTAACGTCATTTCGGACCTTTGACTGTCGGATGGTTTGCTAGTTTAACGTCATTCCGGACGGTTGTTGTTTGGTTCGTTGAGCTAGTTTAACGTCTTTTCGGACGCTTGTTCGTTTGGTGGTTCGTTAGTTTAACGTCGTTTCGGACGCTTGTTCGTTGGGTGGTTCGCTAGTTTAATGTCATTCCGGACAGTTGACAGTCGGGTGGTCTTTTCGGACGTTTGTTGTTTGGGTCGGTGATTCGCTAGTTTAACGTCTTTTCGGACCGGTGGAAGTCGGGTGGTTCGCGTTTCAGACAGTTGTTGATGGCTTTTGCTAGTTTAACGTCATTGCGGACGAGTGATGGTGATTAGCCTAGTTTAGAGTCTTCTCGGACGAGTGCTGGTGATTAGCCTAGTTTAACGTCTTCTCGGACGAGTGCTGGTGCTTAGCCTAGTTTAACGTCTTCTCGGACGAGTGTTGGTGCTTAGCCTAGTTTAACGTCTTCTCGGACGAGTGCTGGTGATTAGCATAGTTTAACGTCTTCTCGGACGAGTGCTGGTGATTAGCCTAGTTTAACGTCTTCTCGGACGAGTGTTGTTTGGTCGGCGGTTCGCTTGCTAGTTTAATGTCATTTCGGACGAGTGATGGTGGCATGGTGTCTTACTGATTGTTGCCGAGCTCATGTTTGGGCTATTCTGTTGACTGCCCTTATCAATTGCTGTCGTTGAGTCCGTGCTTCTGGCCAATGTAGCGACGCAATAGTGGTTGGCGACTGATTCACTTGTGGTTGGTGATCGGGCTTTCATTTTTCTCCTGAGTTTATTTGTTCGGCCTGTTTGTGCGGGATGTGCTGCTTTTTCTTTGGTTGTTTGCTGGAAGAAAATGCTGGTCGCATGGCAACTGCTGAATTCTTCCTTGTCGGTGTTGGCCGTTGCACTGCCGTAGGCATTGGTGCCGTTGAATGCTGATTTGGTGATTTGGCTTGTCTGTCCCTGACTGGATTCTGTATGATCTCAATGCCGGATGCGTCGCTGTCTGATGAAAGATCAATCACGATTGATTTTGAGCTGCTGGGAGCCGATTCTCGCTTTCGCCTTGATCGCAATGTTGCAATGCTGGACAAGAGTTTGTTGCGTTGGTGCCGTCTGAGTTCATCCTTTTTCTTTTTGTTGTATGTTTTTCTGCCTCTGAGCCGTTTTACTGCTTTGTGGCGATTCATCGTTGTTGACCATTAGCACGAAAGAGACGTTGGACGGTTGCTTGAGCTCGATTCGCCCTGTTCCACTGATGATATTGCCGATTTTTGATTGGCAAATTGTAAATCCGCTCGGCAGTTGTTCAATTGGTTGAACATTCAGCTGGTGCCAAATGTCCATTCCTAGCAGGATGTCCGGTTGCCGTGACTCGTTCGGCAGGGAAAGCTTCTTTTGTTGAAGTTCATCATTGTCCAATGCGTTCAGTTGTAGTACCGGCAATTCGTTGAGCAGGAACTTCAAGGCGTTCAGGTTGAAAATGAACCTGTCTTTGTCAGGGCATAAAATGCCGATTGCGACGCGGTCGCTTATGTATCGCTTCGGTTCTCGTTCGCCAAAGCTTGACAGATAGCATTCTTCTGTGCTGAGGATGTTCAGTTCCAATTGTTTGGCAGCACTGCTTGAGATGAATGACCGGTGGCTTCCCGGATCGATGAAGATGGTTCCCATCATGCTGAGGGATGGCCTTGACGGATTGAAGATCGTTGCTTTTGTCGTCATTAGCAACGCTCTGGTTTCCTTGCTTTGGATGGCATTACACATTTGTTGTTGTTCGATCACTGTTGATCGCTTGCCATTGTCGGCATTTCTCTTCTCTTCACTGCAAGAGGTGTTAGGCGTGTTGATGCCATTCTCGGCTTTGCACTGATCTCGGCAGAGTGCAGTGGGATGCCGACGTTTGCAGTGGTAGCACTTGGATGGTCGAGCGCAATTTGATGCGCGGTGGTTTGGCTTCATGCACTTGAAGCACAATTTCTTTTCTCTGACGATGCTGATTCGTTGGTTGAGTGTGCTGACGTTTTGGCATTCGTCATGCCAATGATTGCCGTCGCAGAAAATACAGGGGTATGGCGGACACTTTTTGACGCTCTGTACTTGGTTTCGCATTTGCTGGCACTGTTTCTTTGCTTGTTGTGTGTGCTGTTGCTTTACATAGCTTTGCTGCCTGTGACCCTCATCCAATGATGAGGCGATGAATGTCATATCCCGCAGTGCCGTTGGTTGGTTAGGTCTTCGTGACCTTTGCTTTGGTGTTTGCGGCGCTTGTACGTGTGCTGCTGAGATGACTTGTGCTTTTGGTTGAGCATATTGATGGCCATATTCTCCCATCACTTCTTGGATTTGGACTTCTTTCCGGACTGCTTCACTTAGCACCTCCCGGAATTTGGTTGTCGTCCAGTTTGCCGGATCCTCTCCTTTCTTGTTGAGGATGGTTCGTAGGAATGCTGGCATCAGCTTCTTTTCCAGCATGAGGAACACTTGAGGACCTTCGATGTCCTCTCCAGCATTGTTCAGCTCCCTTGTGAGCCGCTCGAGTTGGAGCAGAAAGTCTTTGGTCTCACGGAGGCTTCGGCATGGCTTGAGATTGGCCAATTCGAAGTGAAGACTTCTGATGTGTTCCTCCGGAGCTCCGTACGTGTCCTTTAGCAGCTGAAGGACCGTCTCGTAGTTTGCGTCTTCCAGCCGGAAGCCCGCTATGAGTTCTCGTGCTTCTCCGCCCAGCAGATTGCGGAGCAAGTTCAGCTTCTGTGCTTTGCTGATTGATTGGCTGCCGATTGCTGATTTGAATGACTCGTAGAATTCGGGCCATTTTCGCTTTTGGCCGAAGAATTTGTCCAGCTGAATTGGCTGGAATTGGTAGAGCGGTGCCGTGAATGTCGGTGCCGCCATTGGTGCTGCCATCGCTGGTGGCATGGGCGCTTGTTGCTGCGGATTAGCCAATTGATCCGCTTTTGCTTCTCTGTCGGCTCTGCCTTTGTGCAGTTTGGCTGCGGCACTGAGCATTGCTTCGAGATCTCGCAAATCCCGAAGTTTGGTTGTTGCTGCGTCGTATCGCTCGGCGATTTTCTCATTCTTGTCGAATTTGACGTATTCTTTTTCGCCGTTGTCTTTGTCGTCTCCGATCAGTCGGGCGAGAAGTTCGATCCAGGCATTGGATGAATCTCGTAGACTGTCCATCTGCATTTCCATCGAGCGAATTTCCTTGACGACGCGGTCAAATTGAGCCTCCAAGTTGACGGCATTTTCCCAGTTTGATAGGTCCGGATCGGGGTGTAGAAGGAGTGAGGTGGCGCTTTTGGCATTGTCGAGGGCTTTCAGTGCATTGATGATCCCTTTTTGTATTGGCCCAGACATTGTGGCAGTTGTGCGTGTTTGTGCGTGTGTGTGTGTGCTTGTTGTTTTGCGTCTTTTGCCGGATCAGTCTGGCCTTGGCCCTGGGGCCTTCTGTGACTAAACACCTGCCTCGGAGGACAAGGTGTTTGCCTTTTGCCTTATGGCTAAACTAAAGCCTCGGAGGACTGTTAGTTTGCCTTTTTTCCTTATTTGTCAGTGGCCTAGTGCGCGCTTGAACACCCTTTTTGAACGAAGTACGTCCTCGAAGGGCAAGTACTACGTTCACTAAAACCTTCACACCTCTCCCTTTGCTAAGACGAAGTACTTCCTCGGAGGGTAAGTACTAAGTCTGCTATGTCCCTCGTGAAGTTAGGCCTCGGAGGACCGTAACTACACGAAACTATGAACACTAGACAAGCCTCGGAGGGTCTTGTCTAGGCTCTCTAATTTGCTTTTCCCTTCCCCCTTTGTCACCGGGATCCGTCGATTTCAGTCCGTGGTTCACAGCAGATCCAGCTGCAGGAGCGCCAATTTGTCCCGACGTGCTCTGGGGTCGGGCCAAATGAATTCCGCGGTGCGGGGGTCAGGGGGGGCAGGCAGGGACAGAGACCAATCAAAACGCCGAAAAAATTAATAAAAATAATTTATTCCGGGGGAAAGCCTCAAACTTGGGTAATTAAACGAAATATTTGAAATGTGAACAAAATTATCACAAATTGATCACAGAAAGTGCCATCACCGGGGGATTAATCACAAATGAATTGGGGACCGGGATGGGACAGGACAATTTCAGAAAGGGACATTTGTGCACCGGGGCAAATGAAAATCACAGAAATAAATGATGGGACCGGGAGGAGAAGAATTGAAGGGCACCGGGGCCACAGAACAAAGACCAAAATGGGGGTCTTGAGAGTGATCACAAATGGGGGCCATCACAATTAAATGGGACAGAAGTGAGGGGCTGATCACTGATGATTGAATGGGGGGACCGGGTGAATGACAGAAATGGGACGGACAAATAGGCCGGGGAAGGGCAGAATGAAATGAGGGGCACAGAGTGAGGGAAGGAAGAGGCATTGCTTGCCTTTGCTGGTGCTTCTGAGTGTGGGAATGGTGGGGATTTGCCGCATTAAATACGAACAAAATTCAACAAAAAATGGCAAAGTTGGGCAGAACGGGGACAGGCCAAAAATTGGGGAAATGATGAAAAACGGGGCCACAAAATGAGCGAAGGGACAAAATTGACGGAAAACGGGAATTTGGGGGGTTCATCGTTCTTTGGAGTCGATTCGCCAAATTGGGGACGGGCGGCGAAAAGTTGCGGTTTGACAAATTGGTCATTAATTTGTGCGCGGGGCGGGGGAGGAACACACAAAAACAATTGACAATTTGAAGGAAAGGGGGACAGAGGGATGGAACGGCGAAAACATGTCGCGCGGCGGGCGGGGGATTGGTGAAGGGCCTCCTCCCTCTTAATTCCGCCGATCATTGATCGGCGATAGGAATGAAAATTCCGACATAATGCAGAAACAAATAAACGGAAGCTGAAACGAATAATGTAATTATATGAAAAACATGCAAATTTTCAAAAATAATCTTTAAGAAAAATTATTTGAATATTTAATTGGATGGCTTACTTTTTTTGAATTAATTTTATATTTGCATAAGGAATGTTTGTAGACAGAGGAAATAATGCCATTTTTAATGAAGCAACTTTGGCACACTTCAAGCAGTCATTTTGAAATTCCAACTTTTTTTATGCCTAATATAATTAATATGCCAAACTATCAGGCTAGAATTCCGGCCGGGATTAGGGATTTTCTAAATTCTAAACTGCTGACCAATATAGGAATTATTTATTAAAATAACTTAAATATTATTTTCCAATGAAAGTGCCAAAAGGCGCCACTGGAAGTTTCTTTTCAAAAGCTGGTTGAAATTTAAATTAAATTTGATTTTGTTTTAGAAAAGAGCTATGCATGATACCATCAAATATCAATTTCGGAATTTGATTTCAGGCACTAATATTCAAATCCCGAATTATCGGATATCCCGATTCCGTCCGGCTTCTCATGAAATAGACACTTAAACTTTGAAATTAGAAAGTTCTATTCTTCAATCTGAAAAAGAGAAATGATTATGTAATAAGTTAGCTTTTATATGTAATTATAATACAAATAATTATTGTTTAATTGGTTTCACTGGCAATTTATTTTCATTAAAATTAATTTTGCTTTGCATTTTTAGTGAAAAATGACTTTTATTTTTGTCTTATTGTGGAAATAAAATGCCAGAAGAATTAATTTGCGAGTTAAGCCGAATGGACACGCTACTTAATGCTGTTTTGGTTGATGACCATGAACATCAATCATTTCAAGTAAAGCAATTAATTCCTGAAAAAGTGGTTGACAAATTGCGAAAAAATGATCCTCAAAACCGAGGAGAAATGTTCAAATCTATGCTGAATTTGCTCAAAATTTTCAATCATTCAAATAATGATTTATTGCCAAACAATGGCATGATTGAGAACATTTTTGGGCTGGCAAAAGCATTGCTGAGGAGAGCATTTTGCAGCATTAAAGGGTAATTATTAGAGCCCGGATTTTTATGCTTTTACATTTTTTTGCGGCTTAATTATGGCTAGAGAAGCCCCAAAAAGCATGTTCTCCGAACAATTTTTGATTTAGAGCGATTTATAAAAACATAAAAACATATATTTTAGAGTTTTGGCACACAAAAACAAATCGCACATATTTCGGGGTTTGGCACATATTTCGGCATTTTTGAGAAAATTTTTTACGGAAAACAGAAAAAAACTTGAAAAATACACCCCTAAAAATCAACTTTCTTGCCATTGCTTGCAACATTTTCAAAATTTATTTATTATTTCAAATGTCGAAAGTAACTAAATCGAATTCTTAATTTGTCATTGGATTTCGAAGTTCTCTGCTGTAGCTTTTAATTTATAAAAAAAATTATCGGAAAAAAGATTAAATTTACTTTCAAAGACCTTGAAATGTATTTGTTTTGCAATTGTGCGGGCGAAAATGATAAAGAAAGAGATTTTTGAAATTTTAATGCAAAATATTCTAATATTTACAATTTATAACATTCTTTTTGAAATATTCTGTTTTTCTGTGACAAAGTGATCTTAGTTATATCAGCAAGCCTTGAAAGAAAAGATTTTTTATTCAATTTTTGATAATTTTATGCTAACAATTGGGTACAAATTTAAATTCCAAGCTTAATCACTAAAAACAAATCCTTTAGTCTTGAAATCCTATTTTTAATTTAATTCGATTGGTTTTTTTTTTTTTTTTTTCGCTTGGGTATTATTTTATAAGCTACAAATTTTTATGAATTTATAAATATTACAATGATTGTTTGAATGAAGTTAAGTACATCACAAACTTTCACGAAATTGAAATATTTTTTAAATTTAATTATTAGATTATAAATTAAAAATTAAAAATAACCAGCGAAGCTATAAAAAAACCATAAATGCTACAAAAAATGTACTCAAAGTTTCATAAAAAAGCAATTCCATAAAACATTTTTTTGTTTTTATTTCTTTTGAAAATTAGCAAAGAATTTACTATATTAATTTTTTTGAATTTAAAATGTGATTATAATTTTTCTAACGATTTCTTAATTTTTGGTTTTCCATTTGCTTAGCGAGCGTGGAGAGATTTTCAAAAATTCAGCAATTTCTTTGTCAATCAATGCAGGATTTCCTTTCTTTATTTCCTCATAAATATTCATTTTGCAAATTTTTTCTTCATTAGAAAAGCGATTTCCATCTAAAAAATATAATTTAAAAATTAAAAAATAATAATAATTACTTTTGTTCATTTCAATGCCAAATTCCTTTTTCCATTTAATGAATGTTTCTTTACCAATGCCCAATTCTTTCGCAAATTGCTTCTGTTTTCCATAGTTTGACATTCTTTTAAATTCATCAATTCGTTCAATAAATTCCTGCTTTTTAATTTCATAATAATTCTTTTTATTCCTTTTCTTTTTTTGACTTAAACCAAATTCTTTTTTCCATTTATAAATTTTCTTTCGAGAAATTCCTAATTTTTCTGCAATTTTTTGCTCAATTTTACAACTGTTTTTTTCTGATAATTCCCATTTCTCTTCACTCCTTCTTTTATCTGATGAAATTTATGAATAATTTCGCGTTTCTGAGCATTTCCAAATGAATGAACAAAACCCAAATCATTTTGATGACAATTTTCGTTTTGGTCGCTTTGCCAATTTGAATTTTGATTGTTTTCATTTTCCTCTTTCATTTTTTCATTTTCCCATTTTTGGCCAAATATTTCAGCAAAATCTGGCCGGATTTTTAGCTTGTTTTCACAGAAATTATAATCAACCGATAAAGATTCGTCGAATGAATTGACTATTAACAACATTATCAAATAAAAGTAATAAATTTTCATTTTCAGAAAAAAAAAAATAAATTGCTTTTGCCTTTTTTAATGAAATGGTGACTTTAAAAAAATATAAATTCCATGAATATATGAAAATATGTTTTAATCAAAATAATACGTGGAAAATATATATTAGATGCATATAATTATTATTAATATAAGTAAAATATTATTTAAAATTTAATGAATGTGGATAAAGATAAAAATGATTATCCCTGTAGAAAACAGAGAAACCAAAAATTTTATGCGAAATTTATAAATTTTCGTTGCTATAATGCCAAATAATTACTTATTTTTCACGAAAACAGAAAACGAAAAAAAGAAATAAAAATAAAACCCAAAATTTTTTTTTACAAATTTACGAATAGTGAAACGCGCAAATTGGCAAATTGTAATTTAAATACTAATGTTTTCAAAATCACTGAGTGCTGGAGTTAAGAAAATTTACAAAAAATTTTCATTTTTTTCAAATTTTATGGCATAATTAAACTATTATAATGAATCAAGATTTTTTGATAAAAATTTCATCAATTTGTTTTTTACTGTCCATGGCTAAAATATAATATTTAATTTTATAATTCTTCTACTTTACTGATTGATCATATTCTTTGACAAATGCCAAATTATTTGGCAAAGCGTCTAAAAATTTTTTCGAAATACCCCTAGAGAAAAAACTGTTAACAAATTGAAACAACATTAGTTATTGAGACTGAAATGAAAATGAAGAATTTACGATAATTTTTGTTTTTTCCATTTTAATAGAGTGGATGGATAGATTCCCTAATGACAAATAAATATTTATTTTTCACGAAAATATTAACGAAAAGAATTTAAAAAACATTTTGCGGGGTCATGGAGAGCCGCTTTCATCCACTTGCACATAACTAACAAATAAGGCGTCCACTACGGACAAAACCCAACTCGTACTGTTTTTCGAGAAAAATGGGCATAATTTTGTTAAAGTCAACCAAATTAAACTTTCTTTGTATCACAATAGCCCTTAAAATTCTCTATCTACAAGTTAAATGCAAGAAAATTTTATTGCTTTTCAAAAAAAGTTATGACCAAAAATCGTTAAAATACTAATTTGTCTATTACTTATTTGAAAATTGATCAAATTTTTTGAAACTTGGTATATAGATAGAGAATTTTAAGCGCTTTTGAATGATATCAAATGTTTAATTTGGTTGACTTTAACAAAAGTTATGACGTGACCATTTTTTGTCTGAAAACAATACGAGGATTTTTGAATGAATTGATTAGATAAATAATGGAAAAATAAGCATTTTTTTGAAGAATTGGACTTTGGCGAAAGCACATTCAGCTCTCTCTCTCTCTTGGTCATGATCCTCTCTGCCCGTGCCAACTGTTCTTCCGTTCTACTCGTGCCGCCCATGCCGTTTCGACAAGTGCCGAGCCATCCGGTGCCAAGTGTTTCATGCCATGCTTAATTCCGTGCCGCTCTTACCGTGCTGTCACCTAGGACTGGTTCCCTCGGGATTTTACATTATAGTGCGGCGAAAAATTATAAATTTCGCACAAATTTTTAAGTTCCTCTGTTTTGTACAGGGATAATCATTTTTTCTTTAAAAAAATTACAAATTTTGCAATTAGACCATTTTCTATGAAAAAATAGGAGTTTTGGGGTCCCACGGTGCCGATAGGCGCCGGCGGGGAAAAAATTGGAAATTTTGACCATTTTTAAACAAGTCAATTTATAGGTCCAATTTTGAAAATTTTTGAGGAATTTCGCGTTTCGCGCAAAAATGCGAAACGCGAAAGCCCATTGACTGTCAGTTGGCTAAAAAAGACACATTTAAAATGATTAAATATTTGTTGTTAATTACTTTAACATTTTTCTTCCCAACGGGCCCAGCACCTACTCACTCTGCTCCAGGCCCGTAACCAGGAAAAATTTCGGGAGGGGCAACCGGAGCTTTTTTTTCTTCTTCGGGCCAGAAAATTTTTTTCACCATCGTTTATTTAAAATTGTCGGCGCCTGACAGCAAAAAGGCGCCGCCGGGAACTGGTTACGGGCCTGCTCTGCTTTAATATCAAGATTGTGGAATGTTTAATTAAGAGAATAATAGATTTCATGCAACCCGAAAAAGAGAGTAATGTAGGAAAAATGAGCAACGAAATCGGCACAAAAATTGCCAAGTTGGTAGCCAAACAAATTTTGAGCGGGTCTAATCGAATTCTTTGTGACCCTAGGAAATGTGTATAAAAGGAGGGCCGAATCCCTCACAAATCAGTTCCAAAAACTATATCATAAGTTGGGGGATCTAATACTGGTTCTCTCCGGAATCGTAATTGTGTTCTTTGGTTTCGTTGTTTTTGTGATTTTAAATTTTTATTTCTTTTCGTTTATTGTTTTCGTGAAAAATAAATAGGGCGTCGAAAATTATAAATTTCGCATATTTTGGTTCCTTGCTTTTCTAAGGGATAATTATTTTATCTCTCTATCCATATCACATAACTTGTAAATCAATATTTTACCAACATTAAATGATTATAACCATATAAAATAAACCACGTAATATTTTGATTAAATCATTTTAATTATTGTTAATTTATATTTTTAAATGTCACTGTTTCAATAATAAAGCAAAACAATTTAATTATTATTAATTTTCAGAAAATGAAAATCTATTATTTAAATCTTATAATATTTTTAATTGTCAATTTATTCGACGAAACTTTATCTGTTGATAATAATTTGTGTGAAATGAATGGAAAAATTCGGCCAACTTTTGCCGAAATATTTGGCCAAAAATGGGAAAATGAAATTGAAAATGATCAAAATGACCAAAATTCGAATTGGCAAAATGAGCAAAATGAATTAAATTCTGCTTTTCCCATTGACAGTGATCTTAACGATCATCAATTGGATGATCAACAAAAAATCGAAACTGTACATAAATTTCACGCAATAAAAGAAAGAATTAAGAAAAGGGGGAAATATTCGGCAAACCATCGCTATAAAATTGAGCAAAAAATTGCCAATAAGTTTGGAATTTATAGAAGGAAAATTTACGAATGGCAACAACAATTTGGATTAAGTCAAAAAAGGAAAACAAATCAAAAAAATTATTATGAAAAGAAAAAGAGGGAATTTATTGAACGAATTGATGAATTTAAAAGAATGTCAAACTATGGAAAACAGAAGCAATTTGCGAAAGAATTGGGCATTGGTAAAGAAACATTCATTAAATGGAAAAAGGAATTTGGCATTGAAATGGGCAAAAGTAATTATTTATTTATTTTTTTAAATTTTTAAATTATATTTTTTTAGATGGAAAGCGCTTTTCTAATGAAGAAAAAATTTGCAAAATGAATATTTATGAGGAAATAAAGAAAGGAAATCCTGCATTGATTGACAAAGAAATTGCTGAATTTTTGAAAATCTCTCCACGCTCGCTAAGCAAATGGAAAACCAAAAATTAAGAAATCGTTTATTTCTATTTTTCCTCTTTTTTTAATTTTCCATTTTATTTCAAAATTTACTTTTTTTCAGACCTCCAATTTTTGGCATATTAAATGCTTCTTCAATCGAGAATGAATCCATTTTTTGTTTGTTGACCCTCCCTCCACCCACTCCCGGTTTACCTCACTTGGGCGGCACGATTGGGCCCCATACGTTTGGGCCCCAGAACTTTTTTGTCATAACTTTTTTCTTTGTCACCCAAATCCAATAAACTTGGTATCATTCGAAAGCTTAACATGTTTCGTAGCTTTTTCTAAGCCATTGCTTCGCGATTTGACAATTACCATAAAAGTTATACATGAAAGCGAAAAAGTCGAAATTTTGGTTTTTTTTTAAATAAATTTTTCCCAGGCTTAAAAATCTATTAGCTGTTTGTAAGGCTAATAGAGCACCTAAGAGCTTTCGAATGATACCAACAATGTTGGATTTTGATTTACAAAGAAAAAAGCCATAATGGAAAAGCATGCTGGGGGTCCAACCGTGCCGACTATTGGAAACGATTGAAATTGAGTCGAAGAATTGGGGCTTTTTAATTGGGGACCAAGACCTTTAGCTTTTGGATCGGGAATTTGGAAAACTCTTTATAATATCAATTCCAAACAAATTAAAAGACAATTACACAATTCGAATCAAAGCGTCGGAAGAGATGAAGAACAAATATTTGAGAATCGGAGAGAAGAGAGACCAGAACATATATTAATTAACAAATGAGAAGAAAAGTAATTGAAAAATGAGATCATAATGCCAACATAATTTAAAATCACAAACAAAAAGTCAAATATTCAAACACTGCCCAACTGAGCGAGTCCGCCCCCTCCTCCTTCCCCTTCGCCCTTGCAAAATTTCAAAAAAATTCATCCATGAAACCGCATTTTCTCAGGGATGGCTAGAGAAATTTTTAAAAATTTCGTCGGGTAATTTTCTAAAATAAAATTAAAAAAAAAGAAAACAATCTCCCATTAATATCAATAATCCCCATATGTGGAAGATATTGCATTGGTCCGAGCAATGCACTTTTGGCATTATTATAATCGTAGTTGCACATCGTATCGGTTAAGAGTGAATCAGGAGTTGCGATACTGAAGCCCCCTGTAAATAAAAACAAAAACGAAAATGGTAGAGATCGGCAATTAGAAAAAAGCCTGGACCTGGATTTCCTGGACAAAAATCCAAAAAAATCCTGGTCCAGGAAAATCCAGGCTCCTCAAGACCTGGATCCAGCTTTTAATTTCTTAAATGAAGTAAAAATAAATAGGAATTCTTTTTTTTTCAAATTTAATTTAATGCTAATTAGAAAACCGCTAATTTTGTGTATTTGGCACATTTATCTGATTTCCACACATCATTATTATTTATGGTGTAATTTTTGTGTACACACCCTGCTCCAAAGCTCGGCGCTTCCACCGAAACCACAATGCCAACCAAAACAATGATCAGCGATCGGAAGAGACGGATTTCTTCAAAAAAATAAAATAAATAATTTAGAAAATATTTTGCAAAAAAAACAAACAAAAAAACAGGCACCAATTTTGCCGGTTGGGTGACTGATCAGAATCGCGGTGAGCAGTTGTCCGAAGAACAATGTCCCAATCAGAGACAATTGGTCGACTAAATATAAATAAGACATTTCAAATCAGTGCATGACAGACACTCAAGTGATCAAAATCAATTAGTCATCAATCAATTAATTTTACATGGATTGCAATTAATTCCGATCATCGAATATTTATTTCAATTTATTTTCATCCCATCCATTCCCAATTTAATTGAATATATTCTTTTAATTCTGGGGAGCCGTAAAAATCAAAATGACTCCCAAAAACAGACTAATTTCCTTGAATAATTAATTACGCCCTTCTAAAGAGGGACACACTCATTATGTCCTTGTAATTAGCCATTTATTTCGGCGTCCTTAAACAAAGGTACGAATCTCATTAACCATTATTTTGTCATGATTTTTCCCACTTCTTAATCCTGTTCTTGACCTTTTCATTTCCCAAAAAATTTTCTACTAAAATGCCAAAACGGGTTAAAATTCGGGACCGATACCGAATCCGTGTGCGGGCTTTTCCGTTTCCGTGTCCGAGTTGCGCGGGTGATCATGTCCGAAGGGGCCAGTTGCATCCCGTTCAGCTTTTCCCATGTTGGGGATTTCGTTTTCGTCAGTAGGGGCATGGTTGGGCATGAACAGTTCAGGTTGGGTGACGTGCACAAAAAACAATACGAAAAAGGCACAGACCATGAATATTTGCTAATTAATTAAATATTAAATTAATACGATTTAATTTATTTACTATTAAAAATATATTTTTTTATTTTATGAATATAATATTTATTCCTGAATGATCAAATGAAATGAAATGAATGAAAGTGTTGTGATGGAAGCAGTGAATTCCGTCGTTGGACCAATCACTGAATTTTCTGTGTCGACGTGTAAAAAAGTGGTGAAAAAGGGGGAAAAGCCATCAATAGAAGAAAAAACGGACGAACGACCACACATTTTGCAGCAGAGATTGTGGACACCGATAAACGACAAGTAATATATTTATTTATTTTACAAATTGGCCAAATCATCACAAATCATTTGTCGACAAATTTTCCACCACTTTTTCATCGGACATTTTGGCCTGAATATGAATGAATGCATAATTAATTATTATTCAAATGAAAATAATAAATTATTATACGAATTTGTGATTGTAAACAAAAAGATAAAATTGTTAAGGCTCTGATAGAATAAAGCATAGAAAACGTGGTTATTTATCTTCTTCATTGGCGCCATTTGTTGTTGTTTGTTTTGTCCATTAATGATGTTAAAAGTCTCCGTTAAAGATTCATAATTTTTGCTTTTTGGTCTCGATATTTTAAAGCTATTAAGCGCCGTCGCCGGGCATTTCAATAACCAGAGACTATCCCATTCGGCCTTCCAATTTTATGGCTCTTAATGCCTCGGCTTTAAAGCGTTTTATCCGTCCGCTGGCTTAATCTTTACAATTCCATCTTCATTTTTCCATTTTTGTACGTTTATCCGTTGGTCCCCGTCCAATCATATGGGGCGTCCGTCACTGACCATTGACCTCAACCTTCTCAGCATTTTCTTTTCAGATTTATTGTACAAAATAGGTCATTATTGTCAGTCATCAATTCGTGCTGAATGCGCTGAGTCATTCCACAAAAAATCAATTTTAAAAAAATATTTATTATTATTATTATTATTATTGTGCATATATGTAGGAGGATTTGTGTATTTTTATGTTTTTTTCATAGTTTTTTTGCATACGTATATTTATTGGATTAGATTTTTTAAATTAGGACGTTTGGTTTTTAAAAAATCAAACTTTTGGACCAAAAATCAGGAACGTAACTTAAATAGTATTAATATAATGAATAAAAATTTATTTAAAATTACTACATATATCAATATCAAACCTTTTTTACGCTTATCGAGCTTATTTTTCCAAAATTTTGCGCCCGTAATTTGAATTATAGCCACAAAACGCAACGAAGGGTGCTATGTCATTTCGCGACAAATGCAAAAATGGTGTAAAAATGGGGCGTTTCGCGACAGTGCAAAAACGGGCACTCCGCGAAACGTGCAAATTTAACCGAAAGAGACCCCGCCTCAAGCAAATAAATTTCAAAAAATTTTCATCAAAATGCATAGATTAATGATTATTTAAACACTTTAAAAGTTCTCTATGTAAATAATTGAGTATATTTTATTTAATGCTATTTTCCTATTTTTTTAATAAATTGAAATCTCTTAAATTTTTCTTTTTAAATTAGGGTGCCGGTCGAAAAATTTTTGAAAATAAGAACATCAAGGCCAAAAAATAAGATTTTTGGGTCAAAAATAAGAACATTTTGCAAAATTGCTATCGCTTGTATAACCTTTTATTCAATTAATATAGAATCAACTTTCCTATTTTTCGCCTCCTATGATCATTTTTAACAATTTTGGGGAGGAAATACGCAAATCGTACATTTAATGCAATCGGGCTCAAAAAAAAAAAAAGATTTTTACGGTTTTTTTTGCGACGCATTTTTCTAAGACTTTTTTGGGAACAAGTGGAGCTGAAGGCCGGCGGTGCCGATAGGCGCCGTTGGGAAATTTTTTTGAAAATTTGATGTTAACAGATTTTGTCCAAACATTGGACAAGTTTTGTGATTCTGAGCCAATTTTTAAGAAACGAAATCAGCTCAAAAGTTCAATATTTAGAGGCGAGAGTCCCAAAAATGACGAGCGTCGGCGAGAGGCAAGAGGCGAGAGTTGTCCCACCCTTCTTTTGCACACATTTTAGGATGAAATTTTTATTCCCTGACAAATGAGTGTTATTGGGGTCCATGATCAGGAATCTTTCAATTTTTGATCAATTCCGATTTCCTAATTTAATCGCTTTCGGGTCATGAATTATAATTTTTTCCAAATATATGTCAAATTCTTGATCATCGACCCCTAAAACACCGGAGAACAAAAATCAGCAAAGTTTGAAAATTTTGCGCTTTAAGTCATAAGTAGGGATCGTTTTTTTATGTAAATAAATATATTTTCCCTGGCTTCTCCATGCTCTAAATAGTAGGAAAAATACTTTCCTTTTTGTGTTTGCGAACAAAACGGCCTTTTATTTACATATTTTGGCATTTTTCTACATATTACATATGTACATATTTTTATAATGTTTTGGACTTTTTCGGAGTTTTTCGTACATATTTTGCAATTTTTGGAAATTTTCAAGGAATTTTTTATTAATGCCCCCAAAAATATCAAAAATTTCGCAATTTTTTTCAAAAATTTTGAGAATTTATAGAAATTTATTGTGAAAATTAAAAAATTTTTTTGAAAATGTACCTCAAAAAATCGTTTTTTTTTTTCAAAAATGGGACGTCAAAAATTTATTTTTAAAATACTAAAAGTTGATTTCTAAGCCTATTTTGTTCATTTTTATGGCATTTTGTGCTTGTTTCACTTTTTACGAAGAACTTTTTTCCAAAAAACAATCATTAAAAAAAATTTTATTTACATGTTTTAGTACATATTAGGGGGTTTTTGTACATATTTTAGCAATTTTTACACATATTTTATTTACATATTTCGAGATTTTTCTTACATAAAAAATGATCCCTAGTCACATAAATAATGATCATATTCACTGAAAATGCCAAATTATTCGCATTTCCTTTTCATTTTACGTGAAAGCATTATTTTATATTAAATATTATTATATAAAAATATAAGGGAATTAATTAAAAATAGTAATTTTTGCTCAATACTTTCTTAAAAACAGAAAAAATATAAATTTAATTTTAAAAAATTTCAAAATTATTTTCACAAAACAGATTTATGGTTTTCAAAGTATTTTATTGAAGAAAAAAATCAGAAAAATATAATTTTAAATAAATCAATTTGATAATTTTTTTTAATCACACCTCAGAAGCGTCTTTATTTATTTTTTGTTTTTTCCATTTGCTTAGCGAGCGTGGAGAGATTTTCAAAAATTCAGCAATATCTTTGTCATTCAGTGAAAGATTTGCTTTCTTCATTTCCGCATAAATATTCATTTTGCTCATTTTTTCTTCATTCGAATACGCATTTTTAACTAAAAATAATAATAATATAAAAAATAAAATCAAAATTCAGATTAATTTACTTTTGCCCATTTCAATGCCAAATTCCTTTTTCCATTTAATGAATGTTTCTTTACCAATGCCCAATTCTTTCGTAAATTGCTTATGTTTTCCTTTTTTGGACATTCTTTTAAACTCATCAATCCGTTCAATAAATTCCCTCTTTTTAATTTCATAATAATTCTTTTTATTCATTTTTAATTCTTTTTTCCATTTATAAATTTTCTTTTGATTAATTCCAAATTTTTTTGCAATTTTTTGTTCAATTTTATTCCAAACATTTGCCGAATATTTCCCCCTTTTCTTAATTCTTTCTTTTATTGCGTGAAATTTATGAACAATTTCGAGTTTCTGTTGATCATCCAATTGATTGTTGTTAAGATAACTGTCAATGGAAACAGCAGAATTTAATTCATTTAGATTTTGCCAATTTAAATTTTGGTCACTTTGATTATTTTCAATTTCATTTTCCCATTTTTGGCCAAATATTTCGGCAAAAGTTGGCCGAATTTTTGCATTCTTTTTCCACAAATTATTATCAACTGAGAAACATTTGTCGAATAAAGTGACTATTAAAATAATTATTAAAAGGTAAATTATAAATTTTCATTTTCTGAAAAATAATAATAAATTATTTTTGCTTTTTAATGAAATGGTTTCATTTAAAAAATATAAAATTTACAATTTTATGAAAATATGAATTATTGAAATATTACATGGGTAATATTTATTTAATATTGTTAAAATATTGATTTACAATTATGAATGTGTATATCGGAAAAATGATTGTCCTTTAGAAAACAGAGGAATCAAAAATTTTATGCGAATTTATAATTTTTGGCCGCCTTACTATTTATTTTCACGAAAGCATTAAACGAAAAGATATAAAGATTTAAAAACCGAAAAATAATCGAAATCAAAGACCTAAAAAAAATTTTAAACTAATTTTACGAATAATCAAACCCGCAGATCAGCAAATTGTAATGTAAAAACTAATGTTTTTCAAAATTGCCGAGACAGAAAATTCTATCGGATTGAGAATTGGTATCATTCGAAAGCTTAACATGTTTAGAATTATTGCTTCGAGATTAGACAAATACTAAAAAATATAACATCCAAAAAAGTATAAAATTTTAAAGTTTTCTTAAGAACTTTTCTACAGGCTAAAAATGCTAATAGAGCATTTGAAGAGCTTTCGAATGATACCAATAATTGGATTTGTTGACAATAAAAAAATTATAGTCCAAAGTCTTGGGCTGGAGCCGAAACGGCGGCGCCGAAACGACTTTTTCCCGTTCGAAATGGCGCCTGGCCCATGGATTTTAAGTAAATATGAATTAATCAAAATATTACGTGGAAGATATTCATTATATGATTAAAATTATTTAACATTTTTCGATTTTTTGTTGATCATCCAATTGATTGTTGTTCTGAATTTTCAATGAAAACAAAAGAATTTAATTCGTTTTGATTTATTTGCCAATTCGAATTTTGGTCACTTTTATCAGTTTCATTGCTTTTCGGGTTTCATAAAATAATAAGAAATCAAATAATTTTTAATTTGATTTTTATTGTACCATTTTGAAAATGTTAAAAATAATTTGACCAAAAATAGGTAAGTGTAATTTTTATACAGTTTTTATAATTCAGGTGTAAAGATAAAGCAGTGATAAATCCCCAAAAACTTATCAGCAGATGGACACGAATTGATTTTTTATTTTTAAAAGGCACAAAAATTCTTTTCTCCCTCGACTCTTTCTTTTGCCATCAAGCACTTCACTGCCTCGTCCCTCCTCTCTCCTCTCCCCCCTCTTTTGTGTGTGCTTTCATCTACCTCATCATCCTCCTCTCCTTTCCATCCAATCTGCTCCAAAAGTATGTAATTATGAATCAATCGTCGTCCTTCCACTCCCCTGCGGGGCTGATGAGGGATGCGCGGGTGGGGAGGGGAGCGATTTTGGGGAATTTCGCAAGGCTTATGACTTGATTCCTTTCTAAATTATTCTCCGCATGGACCTTTAAAGCTTATAACATTGGACAATATTTGTGGAATGCTAAATATAACGGAATAGGAATGCTTTTCTTAATTATATAATATTTTCTCTATGTATATAATAACAGCGAAGAACTGGCTCAATTTCGCACGTGCAATACGTCAAATGTTGCCGTTTTTCAGCACGTTATGAATTTATACGGCACACGAATTTATTATTTACGCGGAAGATTATGGAGGAGATGATGTCCCTTTCTACCGTATAATCTAACAACTGAACCAAGGAATTTTACTAGGGAGGCATCAGCATACAAGGATTAGGGACGGCTAAAACTTCGGTTTGGTGAAATTCGTGTTTAGGGTACTATACCCGAAATAGTGGGAGAAACAGATTCGTAGAAAGTTTTCAATATTAGAATGAACCTTTTTCAAACTTACTAGAAAATTTTAAGAAATTCAAAAATTTTATTATAGAACAAAAAATAACAAGAGAAAAACATAGATTCTAAAAAATAGAAGTTTTCAGGGCAATGGTTTCTTTTTTCGTTGTGTCAAGGAGAAGACGGAGGCTTGTTCCTATAAATGTTGCGAAAATAGTCGATGTTACTATTTATTTGGTTTTAAAAAAAGAAGGAAATGGCGAATATATTTGGGGAATAAAGGAAGCGAACACACACATCCACCAAACTAATTGGTTTTAATTCTGATGAAAACATTACCTAAAAAGTCAAATCTAGAAATGAACGAGAACTGATCACTGTTGGACTCGTAATTGAGGCAGTAACTGCAGTTTTGGCACCAATAATCATCGGAAGCGTGGTTGCGGGATATGTTATTGAAAGCAAAACTGCACACTCAAACAATGATCGTTGGTCATCAATTTATAATTTTCTATGTTTTGTTTTAGAAAGCAAGCTGCTAAAAGTGTTTTTTCCGGTCCAATTGACCTTCCACGACGAGCTCTCTCGGTTTCGCTAAAAATTTTATTTTGAGCAGATTGAACGCATAACCAAAAACCCAGGCATACAACGCATTTGCCTGCATGGTGCTGTTTTAATCGTTGGCGTATAATTAATTAAAAATATGTATCAGAGTTCTATCGGTTTCCCGTTCTGCAGAAAAAATATTCCGGAATTCCGATTTAAATTCATTGAAATTTATATTTTTTTAATAATGTCGCCAGAGCTATCAAAAGATTTAATTTTAATATTTATTACTTCTAAAAAATTCATAAGTACAACATAATTAAGATTTTGCTGGTGACAAATACCGACACAAAGACAAAGCAACATTGAAGTTTTGTTCTATGTCATTGCAAAGAAACCTTTAAAGCCAAAATTGTTTCAATGCTGATTCGTGTTTACAGCATTCTATAGCACGTCAAAAAATTATAAAATTTTAGTTTTTTTACTTTTTAAGACTGTTCTTCTATTTTTTTAAACGTGAAATTAGTTTAATTCGACGGTTTTTTTTTATTTTTTTAATTTTAATTTTAATTTTTAAAGTTTTCAATTTCCTTTTTTTCATCAGAGTTTTTTATGGATTGCCCTTACTGAGTTTTCTTGTGGATCGACTCAGCACGGAGCAACCCAAATCAAAACAATCAGTTAAACTCAGGGCTTCCATTTGTTTTGAATTATCAGAAATGTTCAGATTTGGAAGTAGCGACCAAACTTTGTTCTTATTTCTTAAACAAACTTATGATTTTTATATTTTATGGCATAATTTCTTTATTTACAGTAAATTAATAATAAATAATTCTGTCTATTAAATAATTAATAATAGTTTTATTTGACATCCCTCACAATCAAACAATTGGTATTTATTTATTTGTTGGACTTTTTAAAAAAAATAAGACCGTCGGATGATATGTAAGGCATTCCAAAAACATTTCCATTTATATTCAAACAAATTCATATCAAAATCAAATGACCCACTCCAGCAGAATGGGTGCCCAATGCAATTAGTCACTACAAATTCTCATTTGGTTGCCGTTGTGTCAGATATATGAAAAATAGTGAAAAAGAAATCAACATTATTAAAATTAGTCAAATTCATCATTATTGTGAAACTCCCTCATCTTGGTACGGTCGGAAGCTTGGATTTAAAATATTCAACTTACCGCCAAATTATTATACCCATCAGGACGTAAACGATAGCCTAAGTTTCTTCAAACCCGTCAATCTTCTAGCCCACACACATATGAGTGAAACATACAAAAAAAATACTTTAAGTTAAAAATGGAAATAGGTATTTTGAGTTTTTTGCTCAATGATTAAGACGTTATTTTGAGCATTATTTTGTCAAAATTGTGTTTCGTATTATTATTTTAATCTTTTATAATCCGATTTACTGTATTTTCATGAACACATACAACTGAGAGATTCTTCTTAATACCATTTTATCACTAATGCATAATGTCGATCATTTCTTTAATTCATTTATTTCTTTTGTAGATCAGTGGTTTAAAGACTTGGTGTAAAATGGATGGAAGCGGCTGGATGAAAAAATGGAAAAAATGATAAGGGTTTTTATTGGACCTACTGGGGGTCGTACGCGTATTAGTGGACATGGTGACGAGCGCATAAGGCAAATAGTGAACAACAAAAAAATAGGGGATAAACGGATTAAGAGGCCAGGGGAACCATGGATTAACATTTGTTAAAGTGTTTTCCCAGACTAATTCAAAAAGTGGCTTTTTTAAAGGAAAATTTATGAATTAAGCAAAAAAAAAAAAATTAAAGTTAACAAAGTTGATGATCATTAGAGACAGGGGCGTATCTAGAAAAAATTTTCGGGGGGGGGGGGGGGAACCGACCTGAAGTTTTGGCCGTTTTAAGGCAAAAAACTTGTAAAAATAATGGAAAATAAAGGTCCGGCGGTGCCGATAGGCGCCGCCGGGAAAAATTTTCAAAATTTGAGTGCTATTTGTTACGAAAATTGCCTATAAAATTTTTAAAATTTTCGTTTGGGGGGGGGGGGGAAATTCGAAAATTTTTTCCATTATTTGCTGGAAAATTTTAAAAAATTTTCATTTCGGGGGGGGGGGGGTCCCCCCTTCCCCCCCCCCCCCCCTAGATACGCCCTTGATTAGAGAACGAATTTTGAGGCATATGCCTTCTTTTCTGCATACTAGTTAAGATACACTGAGCATAAAAACAGATTTTCCACTGTGTTTGAAGTTTCTACATTTATTTTTCCTTTTTCGGAATTTTCATGCCTTTTGGAGTTTTGGTGCCTTTTTGGCATTTTTTTCCGAAGCCATTAAAAAAATTCAATAAAACCGGGAAAATATACCTCTCTAAGAAATGGCCCGTCAGAAAATACACCTCTAGAATTGAAAAATTTTCGCAAAATTGATCGCCAAAATTTTATTGGTTTTCTTGATAAAAATTTTTTTTTAAAGTTATACAAAATATTTAATACGTATTTAACCAAAACTAATTTTTAAAATAAATGACTTTTAAGTGTTTTGCTCACTAAAAATCCTTAATAAAAAAATTGTAAATGCCTTTTTCTGAGTTTTTGTGCCTTTTTTCCTAATAAGCATTGATCAGGGATCACGGCCGATTTTTTGTCGGTCACGACTGATTGTTGTTGTTCTTTCAGTCACTCATTAAAGAAGACGCCTCATTTTCGATGCTTTGTCCCGCTTCTTCTTCATCAGCTGGTGGCGGAGACAATGGCCTAATTAAGCGCAATTGAATTATTTTCAAACAAAACAAAAGTGCTTTTTGTAATTGCTCTCACCCAATGGATTGTTTGAAAAGCAAAAATGAGAGAGTGTTCAAATGGTTCCTATTTTCGTCTTCCCAGTGAACCGCCGCCGTCTCCCCAATTGGGCATCGCTTAATTATCCATCGAGAGCCCCATTTATTTTGGTTCTCTTTGATCAGTGTCAGCTTTTCTTGCGTTCGATCATTCACCAATTCAAATGGCACCAGTGACATTGGGAGCGGATAAATAGTAAATTGAATTTTGTAGTTGGCGGAAGAAGTGGCGGTGGCACGGAGAAATGCCTAAACAATGGAAGACGGAAATTAAAGGCAATTTAACGAAACTGCTGCCACCGGTCTACGTAGTTGGGCGCCAGCATTTTTTGCATTATAACTTTTTTCTTTGTTAACCAAATTCAACAATCTTGGTATCATTCGAGAGGTCTTCACATGCTCTATTAGCCTGCAAAATTCAAAAAAATTTCGTTATGTTTAAAAAAGTTCGAACCAAAAAAGTTGGAAAATTTGATTTTTTGAATTCTTCTGGCCATAACTTTTTTGAACCTTAACGAATTTTTTCGCAATTTTGCAGGCTAATAGAGGACACTTAGCACTCTCGAATGATACCAACAAGGGTGGATTTAGTTGACAAAGAAAAAAGTTATAACTGAAAAGGTGCTGGCGCCCAAACGTGCCGCGCCCAACTGACAGGTTCCGGCTGCCCACCTTTTTCAAGTTGTTGACCCACTCGACATTTGGTGACACCGAATTATTATGAGAACACAACCGCTTCGGTTTTCCATCTTTTCGCGGAGTTTGCAACCATTCGAACAACGCTTGGCCAGCAGAAGTTGCATTTGGCCCGTCAAAATCATCACCAATCACATCGGGGAGCAGAGCACCAGAATAGATTGAAATCAGATTGACGAGATCGGTAAGAATTGTAGGCGAAGTGAGACGACGCAAATTGTCCAAATGATCACCGTCGGGAAAGGCCAAACGGCGAATGTTTGTCGCGAAAATTGGCCAAAGTTGATGGACAAAAACATCCCAAATTGGCTGGACATTAGCGTCGTGTGGAGAAAAAACACACAGAGTCAAATCCGTGCCTTTGTCCCAAATTTGTTGATTGGAACGGAGAAAAGAGATCACAGAGTGATCAATGTGCCTGAAAAGTGTGACAAACAAATTACTTTTTATGTATACATAGAAATGTTTGCCATTACAAAATGTAAAGTAAATGAACGCGAATTTTGTTGGGCAGCGGACGGTCGGGCAACGGAAATGCCTTAGAATTGGCATGGTCAATAGACAGAGAAAAGTTTGACACAACTGCGACATCATCTTTGCGAATTGCAATGTTTCGCCAAAGTGTCAATTCGCTTTTGCCATTGAAATGCGTGTCCACTAAAGCATCGAAACGTGGCGAAATCAGTGCCAATTTGAGGCCGAGTTGAGGACGATCAAAATGAGGAAAAATGTCCATCCAAACATCATTACACACCCAACTAAATGATGAAAGTGAAAAGCTCAAATTAAGCGAAAAAAATTCGGAAGAAAAAGTGCAATAAAATGGATGATGAAAGGTGGTTTTGGTTTCCATTGCATTTTTTAATTGTTTAAAAATTATTTTGACTATTATTAATAAAAATTATCTACTAATGCCGTCGCCTCCCAAAAGATGTTGCTACAAATGAACCCGACGATTGCTGCTGCTGCTTTTCACCAATTTCGACAGAAGAAATTACGGCGGAGGATTTTACTTGTTCCATTAAAAATCAGTTTTTCCGTCTGCTATTATTTAAGAAAAAGTTGAAAATTGAATTATTTTGAGGATTTGTATATAGGAATCATAGCTGTGCAAATGGGAAAAGGGGGGGGGGGTCATTTGGGTCGGGTCATTACGCCGAACGCAAAAGGGGTCAGTGGGCGGGGGGGGGGGGGAGGGAGGCTGGGAAAAAGGATAAGAGAAAAGAGCAAAACGGAAAAATGATTAAGTTGAAATATTGCATAACCTATCCAATTTTTTTAAATTAAATCGAAGATATTTGATCAATGTTCAAAAAATAAAATTTTCTGACGAATTGTCCAGTGCCAGTTTGTCCATTACTACGGATTGTCGTTCACTGACGGATTGTCCGCATCCCGTTTTTCATCTTGCATTCAACCAACTCTCTGCTGCTGGGGAGAGTTTCGTCGAATGGCAAGAGCAGTAAAGAGGCAGAAAACTTTTTCGCAGATTTGAATGATTTTTCTGCTAAAAATTATCCAACTTTGCCTAGGGCAAAAGAAACAAACACATTATTGTGCAACAATTGGAGGGTGGGGGGAGAAATTATCTTTTGAATTTTGGGTGGATATTTGGTCAGTCAAAATCGGCAAACGAAGATGAACAAAGAGAAGGGGACAGAACGCTGACATTTGCTGTCGCAAACAATCAACTGACAATACCTGGTTTTATACAATAACTTTGTTCATGTTCGAACAAAGCCTATATTTTTGGTATCATTCGAAAGCACAAAGTCTAAATAAGCTAAAATATATAAAATATCGGCGTTTCGGCAATTGCCAAAAAAGATATGATTAATTAAGTAATTGTTGATTTTTTTCGTTTATAACTTTCTGTAAATGTTCGAATTCTCTTGTTTTCTCGTATTTTTACATTATTGTGCTTTCGAATGATACCAAAAATATAGGCTTTTTCGATCATGAACCAAATTATTGTATAAAAGCCAGGTATTATCAATTAATTGGACTCATAAAATACCTTTGGACGCATAAAAGTCAATTGGACTCACAAAGTGCATTAGAGCCAAAACACCAAATTTCATTAAAAATTTATGTTTTTATTCAACCCGAAAATAAATGTTTATATTTATATAATACATTGTTGTAATGCATATATTTCTTCTTTCTTAATTCAATGATTATTAAAATTTTATGTTCAAATTTATTGCTTTTTATTTTTTGACCTTCAAAATTTCATTATAATTTTGAAAAATTTTTCTTCCTTCATTATATGGAAGTTTTACCAATTGCCACAACAATTTGATTTTAAAAAAACTGTTAAGAAATCGGGGCAAGTTTCTCGAAAAAATTTCTCCAGCGGCGCTTTTCGGCACCGCCCCCCCCCCCCCTCAGGCCTTTCATCAGAATTTTAAAAATAACAAACAAAATAAAAATTCTGGTACAAAGATCAAAATTTTTAATGGTTCATCTCCGAATCTATTTCTAATTTCTTCCATGATTCAATTTGATTCATTTCGTTTACCCCAGAGATGCGATATCTGAGGATTTTTCCTCATTTTGTGGTCTTTTAGAGGGTCAAAGAGGATTTATTTTGAAACTGAGGATTTGCGGATTTTTGTGGTCTTTTGAGAAATTTGAGGATTTTTGTGGTCTTTTGATAAAAAAGTGACAAAAACGCATGATTTTTTGAAAAACTGGGTATATTTGGCAAAATGTTCGAACTTTTTCTTCAAATCTTAAACATTTTTTCGAAAAATCCTCAGTCAAAATTTTTTTTTTTTGACAAAATTTGTTAATGAATCGCACTCAAAATTCCAAATTTTTTCCGGCAGCGCCTATCGGCACTGCCCGACCCCCTCCCCCAATGTTTCCAAAAGTTTTTTGGAAAACCGCGCCACAAAAAGAGTAATTTAAAAGCAAAAAAATTTAGGAGATGTCAATTTATTAATAAAACAATATAAACCGAATTTTTTTTTTTTTTTTTTTGAGGTTTTAAATAAGATTAGTTGTAGATATTTACCAAAAATTACCATTTTTGCTACCCAATTTTGCGATGCTTGACCAATTTTTTAAGAAAAAATAGGAATTATTGGGGTCCGGCGGCGTTGATAGGTGCCGTGATTTGTTTTCAAACGGAAAATATGACTCTTAAGTGATTTTGTTTGCATTTTTTTATGTTTTAAAGAAATGAGGAGTTTTCATGCCAAATGAGGATTTTTTTGAGGTATTTTAGTGGCAAATGAGGATTTTTTATGGCTGAAATAAGGATTTTCAAAATTTTGAGATCGCATCTCTGGTTTACCCGGATTTCCATAAAATTACAAACCAAAGTAGGGTTAAGCCCCGAGCCCTCGGGGGCAAAATGTCGGTGCCTGGGACTCCGTTCGGGTGTGATCAATAATTTTTTAACGAAAAAAACCCTTTTCTTTTTAAGTGCTCGTAAATCTTCCTTTTTTTTAATCATCTGCTGAAATTCAAATTCGTACGTTGGCGCCAGTAAAAGTGTCCAATAAATTAAAGCCTAAATATATGGTTGTTTTTGTAGCAATTTTTACAGGCTTTCGAAGGTTATATATCATTGGTCAAAAGAATGTAAAGCACTGTATTTATTTTATCAAATGAAGTATGCACAAATTATGGGTGGTCAAAAGTTGATCTACACCCCAAAAAATCAGTATTTTACGCGCCAAAAATAAAAATGCATGCTTAGCTAAGTTTTGATTGCAAAAACCGCAAGTCTCTATGAATAATACCCGCTAAAGTATGGGAATTTTAATTTCGGTGTTGATCATTTTTACTCTAAAATGCACTATTAAGGGGGGATGGGGATATACCAAATTTGATGCATTTTTTTGGGCTCCCGGACAATCCGACAGTGGACAATTCGACAGTGGACAATCCGACAGTAAATTTAACTTTTAAAATATTTTCTATTCATCTCAACAGATTATTTCCTATAAATATCTCAATTCAATTCAATTTGTTTCATGATTTTCAAGCCACTGATGAGAGCTTAGGAATTTTCATTTAGTAGAGATTAGCAGGGGGTGGTGAGATTTGTGGATTGGGTTGGACTGCTTGAATTTGCGGAATGGGTTCATGAATTTCTCCTTCTTCTGAGGACGACGAATCCATTTGAATAGGTAAACGGAATGGTCAATACTTTTGGCAAACATTTTGATCAGCAAAAATCACTTTCATTCTCATCAGGTCACTCCAAATTTAGTTTTGCATATTTATTTATTTTATTGTATTTAAGTTACTAGCATACCAAACTAATATTTTAATTTGTTAACAAGTTTAAGCTAAATTGATTTGAATTGAGATATTTATAGGAAATAATCTGTTGGGGTGACTAGAAAATTTAAATTTACTGTCGGATTGTCCACTGTCGAATTGTCCACTTCTGTCGAATTGTCCTCACTGTCGGATTGTCCAACTGTCGGATTGTCCACTGTCGAATTGTCCACTTCTGTCGAATTGTCCTCACTGTCGGATTGTCCAACTGTCGGATTGTCCACTGTCGGATTGTCCAGTCACGATTTTTTTGTTGTCTAAATATTCTTTGCAGTGCCTCCTCCTCCTTCATTAATTAGCAATTAATTGCCTCTTTAATTAATTGTCAATTAAATCAAATACCTAAACGCAAATCAAACAGAACCATACAATTTCCCTCAAATGCCTTCTCAACTTTTCCCCGTTGGGCTAAATGCGCTGGCATTTGCTTTTCATCCATTTCTTTCTCCACCGGAGCAAATGGCAAATGCGTCGTCGCCAGTGATGGCCATATCCAAAATGAATCATCGCCGTAACCATGGGAACTTGAAAGTATTCGATGAATTTGGGAGTGGGAGGCATTAGGGCTGGGAGCGAAGGCTTGAAAAATTTCTCGAAATCCTGTAGGTTCCTAAAGGCTCCCTGAAATGCGACACTGGAAAAATGCGACACCGGCGAAAAATCCGACACCAAACTTAGATTTTTAAAAATATAGTTTTGATTTTTTTTTTTGAATTTACAGTCCAGAAAATAAGACATCAGTACCAAAAAAGATTTGTTGTGTGTGGGTGTGTTTTTTGTAAAATATTAAAGGAAAAATGGGCGCAGGTTCGAGTCCGTTCGACGACAGCTTTGTTTTTTATTAATTTTCCGATAGAAATAGAATTTTTTGGAATACCTTTATCTTTCCCCAACAAGATTATACAATCTTAATATCATTCAAAAGCACTTGAAGAGGAAAAGCTTTTTTCTAAGCAAATGTAAGTCTTCAAATACTAATAACTTTTTTATGGCGTTTCAAAATGCTGAACATTTACTTAGAAAAAGTTTATCTTCATTATTTGCTTTTGAATGATATGAAGATTAATAATTTTCTTGTGAAAATTTTCAAAATGGTCATTTTAATTTTCTGGACAAAATTAACAAATAAAAATAATGCCGTCTTGGAACGGACTCGAACCTGCGCCCATTTTCTCTTTAATATTTTACAAAAAACATTTACCACACACGGGTCGGGTCCACTGCGTTTGGGCGCCAGCATATTTTTCCACAATAACTTTTCTCTTTGTCATCCAAATCCAACATTGTTGATATCATTCGAAAGCTTAACATCTTTAGAAGCTTTTTCTAAGCTATTGATTCGCGATTAGACAATTACCAAAAAAGTTATACATGAAAATTGCGAAAAGTCGAAATTTTTGAAATTTCTCCAGGCTTGAAAATCTTTTCGCTTTTGGTACGGCTAATAGAGCATGTTAAGAGCTTTCGAAAACGCCAGCGCCCAAACGCGTGGGTCCCTCCACACACAACAAATTTTTTTTGGTACTGATGTCTCATTTTCTGGACTGTAAATTCAAAAAAATCAAAATCATATTTTAAAATCTAAGTTTGGTGTCGTATTTTCCCAGTGTCGCATTTTCTTAAAATGAAAACTTTCTCTCGGTGTCGCATTTTCTAATGTCGCATTTTCCGGCTCCAGTTAAAAAACTCATGAAATCTGGGAACCCGGTCACCCATCTTTGCTGCCACAATGCCAATGATCGTAAGAGTCGCCCTTTGCTTAGGTTGCGTGAACTTTCGCTGTCCCAACAACTACGAATGCAACGATGTTTACAAGTGCTGTAAGTCAACTTGGCAGTGAATAAATTGGCGGAATGCCACCAAAATGAGTCATTTGTCGCAAATTTTGTTAGGGTTTTTGGATGTTTTACATATAAATTATTGAAATTATTAAAAATTATTCAAAATTAGACTTACCTATACTGTCCGAAAAAAGCATACAGAAAAGTTGAGCATTTCAAATGCGCTTGGTCGGCCCTAATACCACATGAATGGTTTTTTTTTTTTTTTGAAAAATATGTTTAAGCGAATGATTGTATGGAAACGGTGGAAGGGACGCTGTAAGCCATCATTAGGGCTGGCAATTTTATGTAAATACATTTTTTTTCCTGGATTCTCCATGGTAAAAAAGTAGGAAAAACACTTTCTTTTTTTGTGAACAAAACTCGGACTTTTATTTACATATTTTTACACAATTCGGAGTTTTTTCTGCATATTACATATTTTTATACATATTTTGGACTTTTTGAGGATTTTTTCATTTTTATGATATTTTGTGCCTATTTCACCATTTCGAAAAATTTTTTTCCAAAAATAACCATTAAACTTTTTTTTAATATTTAGGTTTTGTTCTTACATATTTATGTACATTTTTGACTACTTTTTGTACATATTTTTGCCAGCCCTAGCCATCAGTTTGTATGTTAAACAATTAATTTGAAAAATAAAAATTTAAACAAAAAAAAAAGTCCTTGTAAGGTAAATTGTGCCATGGTGGTATTAAAATGAAAAAATAAAATAATGAAATTACTTAAAGTCAACCAAATTTACATTTGGTATCATTCGAAAGTTTTAAGTTTTCTCAACCAAAATTATGTTTAAAAACCAAAAAATTATATTCATTAAATTTTAAAAAAATCGAAATTTTAGAATCTTTTGGCCATAATTTTTTTGAAGAAATGGAACCCATTTGGAGACGGAGACTTAATATATTAAATTTGAAATCGAGTGTTTAAGAAAAGAAAATATATTTACGACCTTGTAATTTGTAATTTGTGCTTCCACTCGTATAAAAATTGAGCGGATGGCTTTCGTCGTCAGCGAAAAACAAAATTATTTATTTACGTGATTTTTCCACAATAATTTGTCCCCATAATTTCTTTATTTTTTTCTTTTTAAATCAATTTAATTTAAAATATTTATTTTATAAATTTTATTAAAAATGAAATTCCTGAAAATTAAAAATAATAATTGAGAAATTTGAATTTTAATGAAATTTCTGAAAAATGATAAATTAAAAATTTTCTAAAATTTAGGAATTTTCCCATTCCGATTGTATATAATAAATTTTCTATTCGTCCTACTAAAATTTTCTTGCTCATTTCGTTTTAACAGTTTATTTTAAATATTATTTAATTAAACAAAAATTAATTTAAAATTTACTCTCATTAATTAGAAAATTAAAAATAAAATTATTTTAGCTAAATGGAGATAATTTACGCAATTCTAAGCATTTTTGGGTTGCTTTTTCTACTCTGTTTGTTATTCAAATTCCTTCGCGCAATTTGGCGTTGTGTTTACCCCTATTTTATTGCTCGTCCGAAAGATTTGCGCCGTTTGGTCGGTGCCAAATGGGCCGTGGTCACCGGCGCCAGCGACGGAATTGGCAAAGAATATGCAAAACAATTGGCCAACAAGTGAAAATTTAGATTTTTTATCCAGAAATACATATCCAGGTTATAAGAAAAAAATCCAGCTCCAGCAGGTAAAGATTAAGCCTGGAATTCTTGGAAAAATTTTGGAAAATTGTAATTTCTACTCTTATCATATTTTCACTCGTCATCGAAAAATAAAATTCTTTTCAACCAATTTGCTTTTTAAAATATTCCAAAAAAAAAATTTCCAGGCTTGAATCCAGGCCTTGACAAACTTGATTCTTTCCGGGATCTGGGTTTTCATGGGTTGTGGTCCAAAAAGCCCAGTGCTTTTCTCGAAATGCCGAACTCTGAAAATAATAAATATTATTTTAAATAATAGAAACTTCACCATTGATTAATTTAATACCGGAAATGCCGGGTAATCAACCCATTTAAATATTAAAAAATTTATTTGAAAAATTTATTAATCTCATTTAAATTCAGGGGCTTTAACTTAATGCTAATTTCACGCTCGGCTGACAAACTGAAAGCAGTGAAAGAAGAAATTCAGCCAAAACAATTTTTGGAGCCGGAAGTCAAATGGATTTCATTCGATTTGACCAACGGAAACATTGAGGACTATGAAAAGTGGCTTTTCCCAGAGCTTTCCAAAATTGACATTGGCATGCTGGGTAATTGGAAAATGTGGTGATTAATTAGTAAACAATTAAGTATGTTCAGGGAAGGGATCGAATCCAGGGAATTATTGGACATGAAATTCGGATTTTTTTATGAATAGTCGGATAATTTTATTTTTCAAAAACTTTGCTGAAATGTGCAAACGAAATGAATGCCAACCGTGCTTTTGATGCCCCAATTGCAAATTCCGCAAATTTTTTTTACATCTCTTTAAAAATCATAAAAAATTCAAAAATTTTCTTGGCTCCTAACGATCGAAATGACTCTACGGTCGAAAGCATTTGACGAAATTTTGGAAAATTTAAAAAATAACATAGCAAAAGGTATTTATTGCGGTGATTATGTAGAAATCGAGGCCAGAAATTCTTGAGAAATTATTTAAAATATTTTAATTATATAACCTTTAAAAAAATTATGCTAAATTTTAAAATAAATATTTTTAGTTAATAATGTTGGAAGTTTTCCGCCATTAATGCGTTTTCACGAGCTCCCCGGTGGACACCGAAGTATTGCGAAAGATTTGGTGAATTTAAATGCTTAATAAATTCCCATAATTTTTGTTTTTAAATGAAAAAAAAATTGTTTTTGTTGTAAATGTCATGGCTCGCTCGTATTCGTCCTTGAATGGCAAGGATGTCCTTGAGCTTGGCCCTACCGCTTGAAAGTTTGAAAATATCCTTGATAAGATGTTCTTGAAAATAAATTTCCAAATTATGTTTCTTGAAAAAAAACTCCTCGCCTCAAAAAAGTGCACACGCGGTGAAATAAGGAAAATAATTAGCGGAAACAAAAAAATATATTGGAAAAAAACGGCAAAGAGGCGAAAACTACAAAATACTTTTTTAAGCAATTTTTTGATGTCCTTGGATTTCATGAACTTTGCCCGTTATGTCCTTGTAAATCAGTATACCTGTTCTTGGAAAGGCAGACGACGATATGAGCCCTGCATAATGCCATATCATGCAACAAAAAAAACACGGACAAATTTAAATTTAGCTTTTGAACACAATGCCACACACCATTTTAACCGCATTTGTTCTAAAACAAATGACTGAACGCAACAAAGGCATTATTGTCAATGTTTCTTCAATGCTTGCTACCTTCCCATTTTTTCATACAGCTCTGTATTCTTCACTTAAAGTACGAAAAGAATTTTAAATAATTTTTAAATAATTTTATTTAAATAAATTTAAAAAAAAATTTAAATTAATAAATTCAGAAATATCTCATTTGGTTCTCGTCAATCTTGCGCAAAGATTATGCTGATACTGACATTATCATTCAGAGTGTAAATATTTAATGTTTATACAATTTTTTATTTAAAAAAATAAAAAATAAAAATTGAACAAATGTTCAATTTCTATTATAATAAAAATAAAATCGAATTAATAATACAATTAACAATTGTTTATAAATTATTAGAAAAATTGAATTTTAAAGTATTATTAATAATTTAACAAAATTTATAAAAAGCCTTTAAAATTAATAATAGAAAACAGATATTTTCAGATTCTCCCCGGCATTTTCTCACAAAAATGTCACAGGAAGTCACACACTTAGAAAAACCGGGCTTTTTTAGTCCGACACCCAAAAAGTTTGTCAATTCGGCACTTCGTACAGTAGGACATGCCGACGAAACTACCGGATGCTTTTCCCATCAAATTCAGGCAATTTTATTTTGTCGATTCTTATCAGGGCATTCAATTGTATGCACATGCAATTTTTTTCCTTATAATTTTTAGCTTGTTTTGAAGCTTCTTGGATGTATTTCCATTTGCATTATTTGTGCATATTTCGCTATTTGACCTCTATGACCGAAAAATTTTTAATATTTCATTTTTTGCTATTTTCTTAAAATATTAATAAAAATCGAACTTTTTGAAAAATTGGAAATTATACCAAAAAAATTACAAAAAATAGAATTCACTTTCTTCAAAATTATAAATTTAGCTTTATTTTGAATTTTTTTTTTCTTCTAAATGATTTTTCACACCATCATTAGCCATTTTCGTTTAATGAATTTGAAGATTTTTCGAAAAACTTGCCATGTGCATATTTTTGATGCCTTAGTTATTTTTAGAGTCCGGTAAAAAAAATTTTCCGGGAACGGGCACGGGAAAACCAAAATGAACGGGGCGGGATTCCCGAACGGGATTTCCGACTTTTTTCCCGTTCCCGTAAAAATCCCATCAGGCAAAAAAGGCGGGAACGGGATTCCCGTTCCCGCCGGACTCTAGTTATTTTAATGTATTAGCCCCACTTTGGAGAAGACAGTAATTTTGAGAAACGATGGGTGTGGTGGTTATGGTGAAAAGTATCAGAGCACAAATCTGTGATGATTTACGGTCAACAATTTAATAAAATTTTCAGACTGAAATGGCCATGATGATGCCAAATTGGATGTTGGAAATTGCATCAAAGCTGCAGATAAAAAACATTGAAAAGAAAGATTGAGGAAATTTCTGAGAAAAATTACAAGTCCATCAGATGTGCTGAATAAATCGCAACATTTTTGTGCTTTATTGAAAGTCCATTGATCAGGTTATAAAAAAACATTATTGATACATTACAAAGTAATTTAAAAATTGAAAAGAAAATTAAACATAATTATTTGTTATGCTGAACTCTTTAGCAGCTGCCCTAATTGATGCATTTATGTCAAAATGAAAGAAAGACAAAAAATTTTCATCAGAAAAAATTGGTCAAAATTAACGAGCATCAAAAATGATCAGCACAGATCAACTTGTCCATTCAATAATCTCCAAAAAAGCCGATCATTTCTCAAATTATATTTCACTTCCGCACATCAAAATTTTATTTTAAAAACAACAACGATTTTATCCGAATAATTCGGTATTTTATTTCTTCTTCGAAATGGAATCCATCATCGATAATACATAATATATTTTGAAAATTTGTAATTTATTTATAATTTAGATTTTGAACACAATGCCACACACCATTTTAACCGCATTTGTTTTAAAACAAATGACTGTACGAAATAAAGGCATTATTGTCAATATTTCTTCGGTGGCTGCTGTTTTTCCCACTTTTTCATACAGCTTTATATTCTTCAGTTAAAGTACGAAAATAATTTAAAATAAATTTAAAAAAAATTTAATTAATTTTCAGAAATTTATTAAAACTTATTAAAAAGCCTTTAAAATTAATAATAGAAAAACAGATATTTTCAGATTCTTCCGGGCATTGTTCTCACTAAAATGTCACAGGAAGTCACACACTTAGAAAAACCGGGCTTTTTTAGTCCGACACCCAAAAAGTTTGTCAATTCGGCACTTCGTACAGTAGGACATGCCGACGAAACTACCGGATGCTTTGCCCATCAAATTCAGGCAATTTTATTTTGTCGGTTTTATTAGGGCATCCAATTGTACCTGGGATATTTGAAGTGGATAATTTTTAGCTTGTTTTGAAGCTTACTGGATGTATTTCCATTTGCATTATTTATGCATATTTCGCTATTTGACCTCTAAAAACCGAAAAATTTTCCAAAACTTCATTTTTGGTATTTTCTTGAAATATTAATAAACCTAATTTTTTGAAAAATTGAAAATTTATGTCAAAATTAATTCCCAAAATGGAAATAGATTTTTTTTTCACTTTCTTCAAAATTATTAAATTAAGCTTTATTTTGGATTTTTTTCTAAATGATTTTTCACACCATCATTAGTCATTTTCGTTTAATGAATTTGAAGAATTTTGGAAAAACGTGCCATCAATTTGGAAAAATTATATGCATATTTTTGATGCCTTAGTTATTTTATTGTATTAGCCCCACTTTGGAAAAGACAGTAATTTTGAGAAACGATGGGTGTGTGGTTATGTTGAAAAGTATCAGAGCACAAATCTGACGATTTCCGGTCAACAATTTATTAAAATTTTCAGACTGAAATGGCCAAGATGCTGCCAAATTGGATGTTGGAAATTGCATCAAAGCTGAGAATCAAAAGCATTGAAAAGAAAGATTGGGGAAATTTCTGAGAAAAATTACAAGTCCATCTGATATGGTGCTGAATAAATCACATTTTTTTTTTTTTTTTTGCTTTATTGAAAGGCCATTGATCAGGCTAATTAAAAAATATATTGTTGGTATATAACAAAGTAATTTAAAAATTGAAAAGAAAATTAAACATAATTATTTGTTATGCTGAACTCTTTAGCAGCTGCCCTAATTGGTGCATTTATGTCAAAATGAAAGAAAGACAAAAAATTTTCATCAGAAAAAATTGGTCAAAATTAACAAGCATCAAAAATGATCAGCACAGATCAACTTGTCCATTCAATAATCTCCAAAAAAGCCGATCATTTCTCAAATTATATTTCACTTCCGCACATCAAAATTTTATTTTAAAAACAACAACGATTTTATCCGAATAATTCGGTATTTTATTTCTTCTTCGAAATGGAATCCATCATCGATAATACATAATATATTTTGAAAATTTGTAATTTATTTATTAATTAGAAATTCTTTTCTGTTTTTTCATAATTAGGGCTAATATTTATAGGCACTAAAAACCGCCAAAATAGGTAGGCATTAGGCTCTAAAAAACTCCCAAAATAGGCCCTAAAAATGGAAAATAGGCACTAAAAAACCTCGTTTTTAGGGGTGTAAAATGACAAAATGTATTCAAAAAAGTAAAAAAATTAGGCCAAATCAGTACTGAGATATATAATTTTTAAAGCACAAATTCTTGTCAAGAAAATAAATAAATAAATTTTTGATATGAATTTTTGAAAAGTTTTTCATTTCTTATGGGTGTATTTTTGAAAAAATTTCGGGTCGATTCTTAAGGGCGTATTTTTTTTTTTAATTTTAGTCGATTCTTAGGGGTGCATTTTTCGTTTTTATTGCATTTTTGTTAATAATTTTGGGCAAAATGCCAAAATAGGCAAAAATAGGCTCTTTCAAAATTTTTTAGGCTTTTTAGGCGCTAAAAATAAAAGCCTAGAAAATAGGCACTAATAACTCGAAAAGTAGCTTAACAACAGCCCAAAAAAACATGTTTTTCGTGCGTTTCAGGCCACGGGGAGCTCAGGAAAAAAATAGGCTTTTGCCTAAAAATATTAGCCCTATTCATAATCACCCAATGCATTTTTGTCGTCACACAAAATGCTGACATCATTTAATTCGCTCAGATTTTTTGTCCTCACACTGAACCGTCCCGTCAATTAGGCATTGCTTAATTAGCCATCGGATGTCCCATTTATATTCTTTTGCTTTCTTAAGTGTCAGCTTTTCGTTGGTCTCTTCGTTCACCAATTCAAATGGCCCAATTGGCTTTGATGTGCGCACATTAAATTCTTATGGGATGTCTTTTTTGTTTTTATTGCATTTTTGTTAACAAATTTTGGAATTTTTTAAGTTTTTAGGTGATAAAATAATAAACTAGAAAATAATTGCAAATAACTCGAATAGTTGCTTAACAACCACGAAAAAAACATGTTTTTCATGCGTTTTAGGCGGTAAAAATCTAAAAATATTAGTCCTACTCATGAATTGTCCAAAGCAGGGCTGCACGAAATTTTGTGTCGTTTTCGTTTCGTCCTACATTTTCAGCACTTTTTGAGTTTCGTTTTCGTGTTTCGTTTTCGTCCGTCAAAATTTTTTCGTTTCGTTTTCGATTTTGAAAATCTAATTTTTCGTTTCGTGTTTCGTTTTCGAGTTTTAAAATTTTGAATTTTCGTTTCGTTTTCATTTTCGTCAGACGGAATTTTGACGAAAAAGACGAAAATATTTACACCCTTAAGAATCACTTTTTTAGTAAAAAAAAATAAGTGATTTCATTGAACTGTTGTAGTTTAGTCGTGCACACTTCAGATTTTTGTTGTTGTTTTATTATGGTTCGATCCCATATGCCCGCGCTTTATTTTACCGATTTTTTTTCATTTAATTTACTATTTTAATTACTAAATCTATTAACAAATTGCATTTAAATTTTTAAAAATTTTCACAGGAGGCGCCTATCGGCACCGCCGGGACCCTAAACATCTCCGTATTTTCTTTAAAAATAGAAAAAAATCATAAAAACTTTGGACAATTTTTGACAAAATCTGTTAAAAGATTACACTAAAATTTTCAAAATTTTTCCCAGCGGCGCCTATCGGCACCGCTGGATCCCCCCCCCCCCTCCCCCGCAGTTCCTCAAGTTTTTTGGAAAAATGCGCTGCAAAAAATGGCAAAAATCTGACTTTCCAATCCCGTTTGCATTGAATATAGGATTTGCTAATTTCTTCCCCAAAATTGTTAAAAATGGATAATGGGAGGTGAAAAATATAATATGCATTTTTGATCGAATAAATTGAAACAATAGTATTGAAGCAATTTTGCAAATTTCCTTATTTTGACATTAAAATCTTATTTTTTGGCCTTGATGTTCTATTTTGAAAAATTTTCAATCAC
>SIJG01000030.1:404836-425834 GCA_023374025.1 Heterodera schachtii
CATTTAATTCGGAAAAATTCCACCGTTTTGCAGTTTTTATTTTTATGTTCATATTTCGAGATTTTTATTCATATTTTATGGCAATATTTCGCAATTTTATATCCATATAAAAGATCACCTCTTCTTGGTACCCTTCCTTCAGGAAAACTGTGGCCTTTCTCAAGTTTACAAAAAAATTTCTCTACATAAAATAAAAATAGGCAATTCAAAGTTTTATGAATGTTTTTTAGGTGGCAAAAATATTGGAGATCGGACAGAACAGTACAATTTTTTGCAGGATTTTCTCAAACACCTAGTTCGGGTCATGATTTTTTTTTTTTTGTAAATGCAGCAGAACCTGGAGCCCTGTGACTTTTAGCCGGGAATCCTGACCGGGTTCGTCTTGCAAATCCGAGTATTGGTCAGGTCCGGGCAAATTCTAACAGGGTAACCTGGAAAAATTGTTTGTTTTTTTTGAGTAATGCGCGTATTAATTTTAAACAAATTTTGTTAGAAATTCCACTTTATTTAGAGCAAGTTTTGGCGCAGGGAGAATTTGTTGGCATTTATTTATAAATTTACAATTAATAGTCACGATTATTTTGAACGGCAAATATTTAATAAAATGAAATGATTCAAATAATATTTCGAATTGGCATTTGCTGTATTTTTTTATACTTAAAAATGGAAATAAATTAATTGAGCAGAAAGCTTGCTGAAGTGCAGAAAAGCAGTTGTTACTAAATATTGAATGGAATATTGTTTTTTATTGCGAGCAGATGTATTGGATTTGGCTAAAACCCTATAGCAGCTGATGGCATTACGTCCCCATTATAACAGGGATGAAGAAAATACTAACAAATAATAACTAAAGAAAATTATAGAGATTTTGGGCCAAAAAATCAAAAAAAAACATTCTGGATGGGCTAGCTTTGGTAGAAGAATTATTGAAATAGAGTGCTATCAAATGTTTCTTATCAACAAAAACACCAGCATTTACTAAGGAAAAGTGGCCCAACTAATTATATGGCCTAGTGTAACCATTAGGGATCATTTTTTATGTAAATACATGTTTTTTTCCTGGATTCTCCATAGTATAATTAGTAGGAAAAACACTTTCTTTTTTGTGTTTGCGCGCAAAAGTTGGGACTTTTATTTACATATTTTTACATATTTTCGGATTTTTCTACATATTACATATGTACATATTTATATACATATTTTGGACTTTTTCGCATTTTTTCGTACATATTTTGCATTTTTTGAGAATTTTTAGGGAATTTTTTTATGAAATACCCCCAAAAATATCCAAAATGTCGCAATTTTTTTCCAAAATTTTGAGAATTTATAGAAATTTTTTGCGAAAAGCAAAAATTTTTTTTGAAAATGTGCCCCAAAAAATAGTTTTTTTTTCAAAAATGGAATACCAAAAATTAATTTTTAAATAACTAAAAGATAATTTTAAGCCTATTTAGGTCATTTTTATGGCAATTTGTGCCTATTTCACCCTTTAGAAAGAATTTTTTTCCAAAAAATCACCATTTAAAAAATTTTATTTACATATTTTAGTACATATTTCATACATATTTCAGTGTTTTTTATACATATTTTATTTAAATATTTTAGTACATATTTCATACATATTTCAGTGTTTTTTATACATATTTTATTTACATATTTCGCGATTTTTCTTACATAAATAAATGATCCCTAGTAACCATGAATCAGATCTACATTAAAATTCTTGGCTATAAGTCGCATCTCCAAAAAATATTTAATTTTATTCGGAGCCAGTTATGGAATAAATTAAAAGCAGTTGTTACTAAATATTGAATGGAAATATTGTTTTTTTATTGTGACGAGGTGTATTGGATTTGGCTAAAAACCTATAGCAGCTGATGGCATTACGTCCCCATTGTAAGAGGGATGAAGAAAATTCAGCCCGCGTACTTCCTCGCTCCCGCCCGTGTTAATGTTGTTGTCGAGAACTCATGGTCTTTGCCCCTCTCATCATCTTACGAATCTATGCCGGAGCCCTTTTCGTTGCCATTGGAAAATTTTCACCTTTCTTGTCCATTTTGCAAATTTTGCGCTAATTTTTTATGAAAATTAAAGATTTTTAGGTCCGGGGGGTGCCGGCAGGCGTGGCCGGGTTATTTTGGCTCAATTTGTAAATGCTTTTCACCTAAAAAGATCAAAGTGAATTTTTAGTCTTGGTTTTAAAAAGCAAAGAAAAATTTAAATTCTATTAATTAAATATATAGTAGTAAATATCAAATATTAGGTTTTAATTTTCGAAATATTTACAAAATTAAAAGTGAAAGATTAATTTTTTTTTTTTTTCAATAAAATTTAATTAATTTCTCCCATTCTCCAAATAATAATTTTTCTCTCAAACCCCTCCCCCATTCTTACCAGGGTATAAAAATTTGGTGTTTCGTGACAAAATACGAAATATAAAACACGAAACAATTAACATCATAGTTAATTACACGAATTATAATAAAAATTTACAAATATTAAATAATTATTATGATCATATAATAAAATAAATGGTTTCCACGTAATATTTGGATTAACTCATATTTTATATAATATAAAATATATATTATTTTTATGCGTATCACTTCATTAATAAAAAAAAATTATTATTTTGTTTTTGAAATGAAAAATTATTATATATATTTGGCAATGCTTTTAATAGTCAATTTGTTCGACGAAACTTTATCAGTTAATTATACTTTGTGTGCAAAAAATCTAAAAATTCGGCCAACTTTTACCGAAATATTTGGCCAAGAATGGAAAAATGAAAAATTGGAAAATGAAAATGATCAAAGTTCGAATTGGCAAAATGCCTTTGACGGTGATCAGAACAACAACCAATTGAATGACCAACAGAAACGCGAAATTGTTCATAAATTTCACGCAATAAAGGAAGGAATTAAGAAGAAAGGAAAATATTCGGGAAAAATGGGAGTAAAATTGAAGGGAAAATCGCAAAAAAATTGGGAATTTCAAGGCGGAAAATTTATAAATGGAAAAAAGAATTTGGATTAAGCCGAAAAATTGAAAGAAATCAAAAGAATTATTACGAAAAGAAAAGGAGGGAATTTATTGAACGAATTAATGAGCTAAAAAAATTATCAAAAAGAGGAAAACAGAAGCAATTTGCGGAAGAGTTGGGCATTAGTGGAGAAACATTCATTAGGTGGAAAAAGGAATTTGGCATTGAAATGAACAAAAGTAAATAATTTTATTTAATTTTTATATTTTTCATTTTTTTAAATTTTTTTAGGTGTAAATACGCATTCAAATGAAGAAAAAACTAGAAAAATGAATATTTATTATAAAATGAAGAAAGCAAATCCGTCATTGAATGACAAAGAAATTGCTGGATTTTTGGAAATCTCTCCGCCCACCCTAAGCAAATGGAAAAAAACAAAAATTAGCGTAAATTTCTTAATTTTCATTTTAGTCTCAATGACCGACCTAATGTTGTTTTTTTATTTGTAATTCTAATTACTTTTTACCTTTTTTTAATAGTTACCTAAAATTTTATTAACTGCTAATTAGCCAAAAAATGTGAAGATATTGAAACTGTGTACAACAAATGTGAAAAAATATCAATAGTCATTTAAGGTAAATAATTTCAAAAATGTGAAAAATGTGACGGAAAATTTGAAAATAATTTTAGGACTTGAAAAAAAGTAAATTTTGAAGCAAAAATGGAGATGAGAAAAAGAGGAAAATTGAAATGAGTTGCAAATTAGTCTTTAGGCAGATGAGGGGTCGTTTTTTTCTTGCAATTTTGATTTTTTAAACCACAAATTCATTTGTTGTACCTGAACCTATTGATGGAATGGAATTTCGTCGGTTTTATTTGAGGATTAAAATAAAATTAAAAAAGGTTTTTTTCCTCTTCGTTTGGTTCTCGTCTCTGTTTAGCGCTAAATCCAGCTAACATAGAGTTGGCATGGCATTAATTTTCACATCATTTATTAAATGTATTTAATTGTTTCGAGAAATATTACTGAGTAATTCGATAATGCTTTCGTGGTTAATGGGATTAAAAATAGCATAATTTTGATCCTTTTGGAGTGCAATATTATTACTGTAGATTAGAGATCGGCATTTTCCACATATTCGGTACGGGCTACGGGCTTGGCACGAACACGGATTACGGTCTAACGAGCAACAAAAAAAAACCCGTGCGCCCGTGAAACCCCGTTTTCAACAATAACACGGGCACGGTTTCTTGAAATAATTTTATAAAAAAATTATATAAATTGCGAATTATTTATATTAAATTTTATTATAAACTTAAAAATTCAAGATCAAACAAAAAGCAACAATTTTTGGGTAATTCTGCCGATGCCCCACCCTTTTGGAAGAAATTTCTTTTAAAAACTGTGAAAATATGTTTATAAGATGTTTTTCTGGCTGGCCATCACGCTGACATTCATTTTGATTTTGGCTCAATTTGTAAATGCTTTTCACCTAAAAAGATCAAAGTGAATTTTTAGTCTTGGTTTTAAAAGCAAAGAAAAATTTAAATTCTATTAATTAAATATATAGTAGTAAATATCAAATATTAGGTTTTAATTTTCGAAATATTTACAAAATTAAAAGTGAAAGATTAATTTTTTTTTTTTTTCAATAAAATTTAATTAATTTCTCCCATTCTCCAAATAATAATTTTTCTCTCAAACCCCTCCCCCATTCTTACCAGGGTATAAAAATTTGGTGTTTCGTGACAAAATACGAAATATAAAACACGAAACAATTAACATCATAGTTAATTACACGAATTATAATAAAAATTTACAAATATTAAATAATTATTATGATCATATAATAAAATAAATGGTTTCCACGTAATATTTGGATTAACTCATATTTTATATAATATAAAATATATATTATTTTTATGCGTATCACTTCATTAATAAAAAAAAATTTATTATTTTGTTTTGAAATGAAAAATTATTATATATATTTGGCAATGCTTTTAATAGTCAATTTGTTCGACGAAACTTTATCAGTTAATTATACTTTGTGTGCAAAAAATCTAAAAATTCGGCCAACTTTTACCGAAATATTTGGCCAAGAATGGAAAAATGAAAAATTGGAAAATGAAAATGATCAAAGTTCGAATTGGCAAAATGCCTTTGACGGTGATCAGAACAACAACCAATTGAATGACCAACAGAAACGCGAAATTGTTCATAAATTTCACGCAATAAAGGAAGGAATTAAGAAAAGGGGGAAATATACGGCAAAATTTTGGATTAAAATTGAAAGAAAAATTGCAAAAAAATTGGGAATAAACCGTACAAAAATTTACAAATGGAAAAAAGAATTAAAATTAAATCAAAGAAAAATTTATGGAAAGAATTATTATGAAAAGAAAAAGAAGGCCTTTGTTGAACGAATTGATGAGATTAAAAGAATTTCTAAAAAAGGAAAACAGAAGCAATTTGCGAAAGAGTTGGGCATTAGCAAAACAACATTCCGAAAATGGAAAAGGGAATTTGGCATTGAAATTGGCAAAAGTAAAATTAATTTAATTTGAATTTAATTTATATTTTTAATTTTTAAAAGGAAATCGCTATTCGAATGAAGAAAAAATGAGCAAAATGATTTTATTATAAAATGAAGAAAGGAAATCCTTCATTAAGTGACAAAGAAATTGCGGGATTTTTGAAAATTGGAAGAAACACTCTAAGAAAATGGAGAATACAAAAAAATTCATAAACGTTCATTTTCCTAAGTTTTGCATTATTTAAATTGATTTTGTTGGGTTTCTAATTTCCCTAATTATTGTACCTATTCTAATTAATTTTTTTACTTTTTAATCTGTTACTTTTCTGATGTTAATTCTTTTTTAAATTACTTTAAAAATCCAATTCAATCGCATTTTTTATCAAATGCAATAAGAGAAGAAGGGGGGGGGGGGGGGGGTTGTTAAGATACTTTTCAAGTTTTTGAGCCTATTTTCTAGGTATTTATTTTAGAACCTAACAACCGAAAAAAAAAATTTGAAAAAACTTATTTAACCTATATTGGTGTTTTGTCCAAATTTTTTAACAATTTAAAGTTGGTAAAATTTAAAAAATTACTAATTTTGTCATGCCAAGTGATTTCGACCAAATTGATTTCGAAAGTACCGACAAATTTTTAAAAAACATGAGTATATTAAAAATTAGAGCCTAAATGAAGTGACACAACAGATACAGTGGTGGAAAAAAGTCTTGGCTCAAGAAGATGATTAAATTTGTAAAATTTTAAATTTCGACTGAAAATTTAGCTGATTATTTTTACTTTTACTCCAATACATGGGCGTTTCATACACCAATCATTCTCGTGAATAAGTCTTGTCCTTCTTCTAGTGGCCGGTTCTTTGATCACCCCCTCCACCTTTGATTACGCCCCGGGGGTCTTCTCTCGATCACTCTTATACACATGGGCCTCTCCCCCGGCAGTCTCTGCTCCCGAGACCGAATCGGGAAGAGTGCCTAACCATTGTATCCTTCCCCAGAATAAAGGCGTACTGTTGCATACTGTATTAATGGGAATTAAGGGACACAAAGGGCCCTACGGTGGCTCAGAACATTCAGAGTGATCAAAGAACCAACCGCACACTAAGAGAGAGATAATTGTTTTGGGACATTAGGTCGAAAAGTGTGACATAAGGATTACAAAAAAATGGTAAATATTGAATAAAATGTGGTCATTATTATTATTATCATTATTAGGGTTGTAAATTATATGGACTAAAAAACTCGAAATATGGACTGGACATAAAATATGGACTAAAAAAGCATGAAATATGGATTAAAAGCTGAAAAATGGCCAAATATGACCAAATTATGGACTAAAAACTGCCAAAATATATGTTTCAAACCCTCAAAAATTCATAGAAAAGTTTATATATTATTATTTGCTTAAATAAACAAACCAAAAAATGGATTTAAAACTTAAAAATGCAAATTTTATTGTCGTCCATTCTATAAAAAATACTTCCAAGTTTGCCAAAATTTCGAAAAAAATTCTCATTTAAAAAAAGAAAAGTTCGCAAAAACAAAATATATATTAAACTGGACATAAAATATGGACTAAAAAAGCATGAAATATGGATTAAAAGCTGAAAAATGGCCAAATATGACCAAATTATGGACTAAAAACTGCCAAAATATATGTTTCAAACCCTCAAAAATTCATAGAAAGGTTATATATTATTATTTGCTTAAATAAACAAACCAAAAAATGGATTTAAAATTTAAAAATGCAAATTTTATTGTCGTCCATTCTATAAAAAATACTTCCAAGTTTGCCAAAATTTCGAAAAAAATTCTCATTTAAAAAAAGAAAAGTTCGCAAAAACAAAATATATATTAAACTGGACATAAAATATGGACTAAAAAAGCATGAAATATGGATTAAAAGCTGAAAAATGGCCAAATATGACCAAATTATGGACTAAAAACTGCCAAAATATATGTTTCAAACCCTCAAAAATTCATAGAAAAGTTTATATATTATTATTTGCTTAAATAAACAAACCAAAAAATGGATTTAAAACTTAAAAATGCAAATTTTATTGTCGTCCATTCTATAAAAAATACTTCCAAGTTTGCCAAAATTTCGAAAAAAATTCTCATTTAAAAAAAAGAAAAGTTCGCAAAAAGAAAATATATATTAAAAATGCCAAAATGACAACGAAAACTCAAATTTTTCAGTATTTTTGGGGGTTTAATTTGTAAAAATTTCCAAAAAGTCGATCTTTAGTTGTGTATTTTTCGCTTTTTTCTTGTGAAAATTTGCCAAAAATGGCCGAAATATGGACTAAAAAGGCAAAAATGGCGAAATATGGATTTATTCCCGAAAACCACCAAAATATGGATTTATATGGACTAAAAACCTTAACCAAATCAAAAAATTTTAACGTAGAAATGCTATTTTGAGCCCCTTTCTTCATAGCATATGCGCAGAAAAAATATGTTAATCCATATAATTTACAACCCTACTGATGAGACACATGGGAAAAACCCAAGAAAATATAATATAAATATAAAATATATACCAAGACATACAAAATAATAAAAACGGCGGATACGCATGAGAGAATATGCTTTGTATATTTAATTACTTTTATCCTTCGACGGCTCCCGGACAATCCGACAGTGGACAATTCGACAGTGGACAATCCGACAGGACAATCCGACAAAAGTGGACAATCCGACAGTGAACAATATAAAATTAAAAAAATAGTTTTTAGGCATATAAACGGAATATTTCCAAAAATAAATATATTTGTGTCAAATTAATTTTTCGGGCATTCTATAAACAATAGCACGTAAATAGGCAAAAAAAAAGGTCAGTTTGGGCGACTAGGAAAATGGTGCGATTGCTGATGTGCTATTGTCTTGATCCTGTAGCAAATAGTTTTTTCCTTTTCATTCCCTTACGTTTCGAGTGGGTCACTTCCAATATAGATAAATAACTTGATCGATAAAGGAATCGGAATAGGTTATTTACTACAAGCCTTTTATAAAGTTGTGGCCTCATTATATTTTGCTATTTGTAAGCTCTTCGTTTTTGGTTTCTAAACCTTCTATTTGTATTTTTCAAATTTGTTAACAAGTTTGAGTTAAATGTTTAAACCGAATATATTTGTTTTTTGGAAATATTCCGTTTATATGCCTAAAACTAGTTTTTTAATTTTATATTGTTCACTGTCGGATTGTCTACTTCTGTCGGATTGTCTCACTGTCGGATTGTCCAACTGTCGGATTGTCCAGTCACGTCCCTGGTTTTTTCTGCTGGTGGTCGCATTTATGTTTGTTTGTCTGAGTATCAAAACCTTTATCATCGCATTCATTTCTAAGAAAAATTATAAAAGAGCTTCTCCTCTCTTTCTCTGACCAACTTCATGCATCCCTCATTTGTCAGTTTTTATTTATTTATTGCAATTAAGAAAAGGTCCGCAAATGGAAGAAGCCGCTTACTTTGTGGACATTCCTTTTTCAATATTTTTCAATATAATAAAAACGAAAAATCATCCCAAAGAATCGTCCTGAAACCTTATTTAAAAAATAACTCCTAGAAATTGGAAAATACTTCACATTTTTTTGTTCATTTAGCAAATTTTGCAATTTTGGGCTAATTTTTTAAGAAAATTTAGGCATTTTTGGGTCCGGCGTTGTCGACAGGCGCGGCCGGGCTAATTTAGCTCAATTTGTAAATGCTTTTCACCTAAAAGACCGATGTGAATTTTTAGTCTGGCTTTTAAAAAGCAAATAAAAAAGAGTAATTTTTTTTGAATTAAATTTAATTAATTTCTCCCATTCTCCAAATAATAATTTTTCTCTCAAACCCCTCCCCCATTCTTAGCAGTGCATAAAAATTTGGTATTTGTGGCAAAATACGAAATACAAAACACGAAACAATTAACATCATAGTTAATTACACGACTTATAATAAAAATTTACAAATATTAAATAATTATTATGACATATAATAAAATAAATACTTTCCACGTAATATTTTGATGAAGTCATAATTGCATTAATTACAGATATATTATATTTTTTATGTGTATTATTTCATTAACTTAAAACAATTTATTTATTTTTAAAATGAAAATTTATAATTTTAATTTGATTATGTTTTTAATAGTCAATTCATTCGACAAAACTTTATCAGTTGACAATAATTTGTGTGCAAAGAATGGAAAAATTCGGTCAACTTTTGCCGAAATATTTGGCCAAGAATGGGAAAATGAAATTAAAATTGAAAATGATCAAAATTCGAATTGGCAAAATGACCAAAATGAGTTGAATTCTGCTATTTTCATTGGAAGTGATCAGAACAACGACCAATTGAATGACGAGCAAAAAATCGAAATTATTCATAAATTTCATTTAATAAAAGATGGAGTTAAGAAAAGGGGGAAATATTCGGCAAAATCTTGGATTAAAATTGAAGAAAAAATTGCCAAAAAATTAGGAATTTGTCGAACAAAAATTTATAAATGGAAAAAAGAATTTGGATTAAGCCGAAAAATAAAAATAAATAAAAAGAATTATTATGCAAAGAAAAAGCAAGAATTTATTGAACGGATTGATAAGATTAAAATAATGTCCAAAAAAGGAAAACAGAAACAATTTGCGAACGAGTTGGGCATTAACCAAATAACATTCTATAAATGGAAAAAGGAATTTGGCATTGAAATTAGCAAAAGTAAATTATTTATTTTATTTTTAATTCTTTTTTTTATTATATTATTTATAGGTGGAAATGCGTATTCGAATGAAGAAAAAATGAGCAAAATGAATATTTATAATGAAATGAAGAAAGGAAATCCTTCATTGAGTGACAAAGAAATTGCGGGATTTTTGAAAATTGGAAGAAACACTCCAAGAAAATGGAAAATACAAAAAAATTCATAAACTTTTCATTTTCCTAAGTTTTGAAAGTTTGTAGGTGTGTAGCAGGGATGGCATTCCGAGGCCCCAAAAATTCGGAAATCGGAATTCCGAAGCCCAAAAACATCGGAAGTCGGAATTCCGACCCCAAAAATGTCGGAAATCGGAATTCCGTGCCATCCCTGGTGTGTAGGACACCCTGGGTTGTAAAGCAAAAAAAAATTTTCTAGCTGCGGAATAAGCATCTGTGCCGAGATATGGCCGTGCCTCTATTTTTTAAGAAACAAACAAATGCCCTAATTATTTGCATATAAGCACAATGATTTCTGGTGCAGTCAAAATATAAAAAAATGTTTTTTTATTTTATATAGACGTGGTGAGCCGAAGTTACAAAAGTATCAATGATTAAAATATTGAAATTTAATTATTATTTAAATTAAATTTGCTAAATACTACATCATAATTAGCTTAAATTTAGTCACTTAATTAAACTTGTTATTGTAAAGTAGCCCTACTTATCCTCTACTATATTATAATTTTTTAAAAATTTCGTAAAAAGTTACAAAAAGTTGTAAGCAAAAAATTTCGACTCAACAATTTTAACCCTAACTTTTTTGAAATTCAATAAAATTTTACGAAATTTACCTGAATAATAGAGAAATCGTTGGGCTATTTTTTTATATAAAGTTCAGTGTGATTAATTGAAAGTTTGAACAATTTTCATAACGACCTTGCATTTTTTGGAAACCATAAAAAAATAACACTATTAATTCCTTCATAACTTTTTTCAGAAAGAATCAATTTTAATTTTGTTTATATAATTGGAAAGCCCAAAAATTTCTCTATTAATTCAGGTAAATTTCGTAAAATTTTATTGAATTTCAAAAAAGTTAGGGTCAAAATTGTTGAGTCCAAATTTTTCGAGCTTTTTTGCTTACAACTTTTTGCGAAATTTAAAAAAAAATTATAATATAGTAGAGGATAAGTAGAGCTACTTTACAATACCAAGTTGAATTAATTTGACTAAGTTTAAGCTAATTATGATGTATTATTTAGCAAATTAAATTTAAATAATAATTAAATTTAAATATTTCAATCATTGATACTTTTGTAACTTCGTCCTAGCACCAGGGATGGCACGGAATTCCGATTTCCGACTTCCGATTTCCGATTTCCGACATTTTTGGGGTCGGAATTCCGATTTCCGATTTCCGAAAAAATTTTGGACGTCGGAATTCCGACTTCCGATTTCCGAAATTTTTGATAAAAAGTCGGAAATTTTCGGAAATTTTTTTGAATTTTTTTTAAAAAAATTAAAAATTTTTTACAATTTTGGTTAATAAATTGCATTGAAATTTTCAAAAATTTCCCGGCGGCGCCTATCGGCACCGCCTCACCCTAAAAATCATATTTTTCTTGAAAAATTTTTGCCTCAAAATCGCTAAATTTAGTCATTTTTGGACAAGATTTGTTCACAATTTGATTAAAAATTATAAAAAATTTTCACCGGCGGCGCCTATCGGCACCGCCGGACCTCGCCCGCCGTGTTTTCAAAAATTTTGAAAAAGCGCGCCGCAAAAAAAAGGTAAAATTTTTGATGAAAATCATTGGATAATTTTTTAAGGCAAATATTTATTGAAATAGATCAAAAAAAATTTTCAACCAGCTTTTACTTGGTTAAGAATTAAAAATTTAGCCTATTATAATATTTAAAAAATTTTTTAATTATATTTTATATTTTTTGAAAATTTCCGATTTCCGACTTCCGAATTCCGATTTCCGACGTTTTTGGGGTCGGAATTCCGATTTCCGACTTCCGAAAAATTTTTGGGTCTCGGAAATCCGATTTCCGATTTCCGAAAAATTTTGGACCCCCGGAATTCCGATTTCCGAAAATTTTTGGGGCCTCGGAATGCCATCCCTGCCTAGCACCTTATATAGATATGCCAAGTGTATAATAATTGGCCCACCCTTGACAAGATATTGAAAAGATTCATGTGTTTTATAATTAACTGTTTGAATTCTAAAATATGATAAAAGAATAAAACAAACAAAACTAACACTTTCGCGGTCAGGGTCGTTTTCGTACCGCCATTTTCGTACCGCCGTTTTCGTACCATGGACGTTTTCGTACCGCCGTTTTCGTACCGGGGACGTTTTCGTACGAGTTCTTGTACAAGCGTCAGATTCGATTTGAATAACTTAAGAATCCCATTCATAAAATATAATGTAGAAAATTCATAAATTTAATAAAAAAATAACAAATTCCGGGACAAAATAAGGTCGCATCTCATAGTTTTGGGAAATACACGAAGAAAATTGTTAAGATTTTCGAGATTGACATTGGCATAATTGTGATCATTTTGAGGGACAATATTGTTAAGTCCATCGTTACTGAATTTGTGGAACACATAGAGTGCACCATCATTCACCAACTTATCATTATTTCGTTTTGTTTTAATTACTTGCTGCTGGTTCATTTTATAGTTAATAAAAGCTAAATTGTCAAAACATTAAGAGATTCTTCCAACAATTAAGAAAAATGCAGCCAGGTTTCACTGCATTTTATCGATCGAAATTTTTATCTTTCGGAATTTTCTTTGTATTTTTCGGCATGTTNACTGTTCGCATTCATCGACATTTTGTTGTTTCTCCATTTTTGGGAAATAAGAGGCTAAAAAAGTTAAAAATGTGATGGAATATAACCGGCAATTTTGAACTCATTAATTTTCAATCAAATTAAATGAATTGGTTTTGAATCTGAAGGCATTTTACAAATTGTATTTCACTACAAAATTGAAAAAAGTTAATTAAATTACAAAAAAATGCAAAATCCCTCAAAAATGTCTCTTTGGCAGGTTTTTAAAGGTTCTAAAATCTTAACCGAAAGGCCCGAAAAAATAAAAATCCAATTCATAAATCAAAATGTGGTTTTTATGATCAATTTTTGGCTCAATAATAAAACTTATTTGAATAAATAATGCTTTCCGCTTTTTATCCGGTCGAAAGCTTTCTACCTGTAAAAAATAATTAATAAAAAATTTCAAAAATTACAATTTTTTTGTAAATTCCGTGTATCTTTTATGGTAATTGCCGAATCGGTCGCCAAATAATACCTTAGAAATAGCTCCTAAACATGTAAAGCTTTAAAATTATCCAAGATTGTTCGGTATCAGCTTTTTGAATTTATTTCGAGTACAGAGGAAGAAAAAGGAAACTTTTTAAATTAATTTTTTTTCTATCCATAGGAAATAGTCATTTAAAAAAGAATTGCTCCACGCAAATGTTAAATCTTCATCAAAAAGTGGGGGAGGTTTGTTAATCTCCGGCACTCACTTCTGGGAAAATGGCATTTCCTAGCAATTTTGACATTTTTCATCCAAATTTTCAAATTCAAATCATCGTTCTCCGTCTCCTGTGTATTCACTCATTACCTTTTTTTCGAATTCTTTTCATTTTTGGAGCATTTTTCCTAATGGCATTGGATAATTAAACTAAAACTTCTAGGGATAACAATTAAATTAGTTTATTTTACAATAATTCAGGCTTTTCGGAGTTTTTAAATAAACTTATGAATTGGATTTTTATTTTTTCGGGCCTTTCGGTTAAGATTTTAGAACCTTTAAAAACCTGCCAAAGAGACATTTTTGAGGGATTTTTGCATTTTTTTGTAATTTAATTAACTTTTTTCAATTTTGTAGTGAAATACAATTTGTAAAATGCCTTCAGATTCAAAACCAATTCATTTAATTTGATTGAAAATTAATGAGTTCAAAATTGCCGGTTATATTCCATCACATTTTTAACTTTTTTAGCCTCTTATTTCCCAAAAATGGAGAAACAACAAAATGTCGATGAATGCGAACAGTTGAAACATGATAAGAGAAAGAAAGAACAACATATTCTGTACCTTGAGGAAGAAGGCGCAAAGAAAAACGAAATCTTGGCCAAACGGGAGAACCAAATTAAAAAATTACAAAAGGAATCCACAAAAAAGGTTGAAAACTGAGAGGGAGGCGGGGAGCAGGGGGTAGGGGGTTAACAGCCAAATTACTAAGGGTGTTTGTACAAGCAAGCCATGGAAATTGAGATTTTTTTGATTTTTCTTGCTATTTAAATTTTCCCAAAAAATTTCATTTTTGGTCAATTTTGAAGTTATAGCAAAAATTCAAAAAATAAGAATTTATTAGTGATATAAAATTATGCAGATATATTGAAATTTTGGGAAATGTTGAGCTAAATATGAAGGGAAAAAATGCAAATTATTTTTTAATTAAGCCACTAATGTGCCACTTATTCAGGACGCTCAGATCAAACGGCAATCCGAGGAGATCAAATTGCTAAAACAGGAACTAGAGGAAAAGGTGCCGGAAATAAGCATCAAAATTTAAAGAAAATCATCAACTTTAAAACCAAATTTTTGTGAAAATATTGATTTTCTACACAAAATTGTCAGTTTTTTGGTCAAATATTTAATAGTTTTAAATTCAATTGCTTAAGAAAAGATTCAAAAATAAGTTATTAAAAATTAAAACTATTCCCTCAAAAAATTGGGAAATGGGGGCCAAATCTGGAGGAAAAAGTGTAAATTATTTCTAAAATTAAGCCACTAATTGTTCTACTTATTCAGGACGCCGAGATCAAACAGCAGGCGGCGGAAATCAAACGGCAGGCAGCGGAAATCAAACTGTTAAAACAGCAGCTAGACGAAAAGGTGCGGGAAATAAGCACCAAAATTTAAAGAAAATCATCAACATTTAAACCCAAATTTTGGTGAAAACTTAAATTTGGGAATATTATTTTTTAATATAATTATTATATTTTTTTAAGTGCCCTTTTGGTCCTTTAATTCTTTAATTTAAATCAATACCAAAATTTTGTCGTTTTTCAGGAAAAGAAAGTCATGGAACAAGAAGAGAAGTTGGCACAACAAGGACAAAAAATATTGGAACTGGAAAATGAAGTCGGCGCCCTCCGAAAAATTGTAGGTTTTTTAAAATATTATTTAAAATTTTATACAAAAATATTTTGAGGTCAATGCCATGGCCGAACAATTCATTCCCAAGGATAAGCACCAAAAAATGATGGAGGAATACGAAATCGAATTGGCCGGGCTGACTGATCATCGCGATTGGCAGAAAAGCGAGGCGGAACAAAATTTAGCGCACCATTTGTGGGATGCCGTAAGTTTTTCTCAAGGAATTCACATGTATTTTGGGGTGAAATTCGATGGAGCCTTTACAATGGATGGGCGGGATTAGATTAATAATTTAATTCGACATAATAAATAATTTGTAAAATCCAAAATATTTGACACAGGAAATGGAAGTGAAACGGTTGGATTACGAACTGACGGAACACAAAAAGAAAAGAGAGTGCTACATTTGCCTTCTCCATCAAACGACTAATTCCGAAATCGGGTGGAGCAATTAATTCTTTATTTTAATTTTTATTCATAAACTTTATTTTCCTAAAATATATAATTAATTAAATTTTTGTAAGAAATGTAATATTTTTTCATTTTTAGCGCTCAAATGGAAACCAGAGAATTCGGCGACGCAGAGTAGGGCTATTAATTCATAATGTCAATTAATTCTGTATTTATCCTTTTGTCACCCTCTGATATTTTTTTGAATAATTTTTTCTAACTTTATTTTAAGCGCTGAACAAGAATTTAAGTTTTTAGTCAATTCCGAATCCCGGACTCGAATTCAACGAAAAATTGAAATTCAATTTTTAAAAACCAGCGCATAAAATTACCATAGAAAAAATTATTATAAAAAATTTCAGGAGGCGTGATAAAAGATTAGTAAATTTTTATATATAATTAATTAATTTTCTTAATAATTTTTAATTTTCAAATATTTAGCATTCTGCATAATCATCTCGAAGAATTCGCCGAGACGGGGTAGTACAATTAATTTCGATTATTATTTTAATATTAATTAAATATATTTATAAAAAGTTTGTAAGAAAATTATTATTCAAATTGTTTAGCAGTCAAACGGACACCAAACAGTTCGCCGACATTTGGTTGGACAATTAATTACAATTTTATTTAAATTTATTTTACATTTTGTAACATTATAATTGTTTAGCACACAAACAAATGGCCAAGTCACTGGCCACTGGCGTCTTCTAATTGGGCTGTTCATCATCGTTTTGTTCGTTTGCGGTTTGCTGTACAACCAATTCGGCCCTTTCCGCATTGCCCTTATGTCAGGGTGGCCAAGTGTGCTTATTTCTAAGATTTGTGCTTATTTTGAGGGGTCGGATCTTAGAAAGCTAAAATGTGCTTATTTCTAAGATTTGTGCTTATTTTAGCGTTACGTGCTTATTTTGTGCTTATTTTTGGATTTGAAAATAAAAATGTAAAATTTGAATGACTGTTTTGACATATTATTTTTTATTGAAGCGAATATTTGATTTAATTTGATTTTTGAAAAAAATTTCATTTTTATTTCATTTTCTTGATTGTAAAATTCCCCAAAATTTCAGTGAAAATTTGTTAAAAAATGGTCAACATTTCTATTTTTCCTCCGGCGGCGCCTATCGGCACCGCCGGGTCCCAAAACTTTTTTTTTTCATAAAAATCGGCTCAAAATCTCAAAAATTAGTCGTTTTTTGGTGGAAATCTGTTAACAAATTGCAGTGAATTTTCAAAAATTTTCCCGGCGGCGCCTACCGGCACCACCGGACACCCCCCGATCCCCAAAAAGTTTTTTTGGAAAAAGCGCGCCACGAAAAAACATTTTTATTGATTTTTTCATTTTGAATAAAATTTTCCAAAATGTTATTTTTGACCCCAAATGCAGATTTTGAAAATGTTCAGTTGCAAGCCATGGTTTTTACACTAAACAATGTTTTAAGTCGTTTTTCATGTTTTTTTGCGTTTCCTTCATGCTACAATTAGTTTTAGAAAAAATCTTATTTTTGGGGTCCGAATCTTAGTTTTTGAGCCATTTTGTCTTATTTTGAAAAAAAAAACTTGGCCACCCTGCCTTATGTTGCATTACACCCGGGGGCCTCCGCCATTTTGAGTTTTGGCATTCCGTCCATTGCCATTTATCACCAAAAATCGTCTCGTCCACTCATTCTCTGATCACATAATTTTGTTAAAGTTTTGTCCATCACCTCCAAAACGCAATTTACCACCAAAAATGTCTCGTCTATTCATGCATTCTCCGATCATTTTGTTAAACATTTACCCAAAATCACTCTGTCCATTCGTTTTCCGATCATTCTTTTTTTGTGGGCTCAATTTTCAAAATCCGCCGTATTTTCTTCCAATCTTTTTTCAATTTCAAATACATATTTTGGTCGTATCATTTATCATCTCCCACGCATTCTCTGATCACTTTCGCTTTAATTGAATTTTTAAACCGCTTTTCATCATTTACTTTTGCTTTAACCATTTAATTCACTTATTCTCTATTTACGTGTGTTTCCTTTTCAATTCTTTTTACAATTCTCATGTTTTATTTATTTCATTTAATTTATTTTTGGTTCTTTACATTCAAATAAAATAAACAGCGAATTTGAGTTGCTTGGCATTTTTAAAAATGAACTTACTGGAATTTCTATTAAATAATAGTAATTTATTCATGTTTCACATAACAGCATGAAAAATAAAAATAAATCTGATCTATCTACAATAACTTTTTTGTTCCACGCCAGAATTATGCTAATTATCAGATTTTTATTGCACAATTTGCCTTCTGTAAAAGTGATTTTTGTTAATCATATTGGCTAATTGAATCCACAGAATAAACTCCTTCTTCAACCAGTTGAAATTAATATAATTTCGCAGTTTTTGATCATTTCCTGAAGAACAATTGACAATAATTATTTAATAAGGAAAATTTAGGAATTTTAATATTTGCTTTTTCCATTTTTCTGCTTCTGATTTTCAAAAAATCCAGCATTTTGCTTTTTTTCTTTATTTAAATGAGACCCAGAAAATTTATAATTAAAAAGTAACAAAAATGAGAATTATTAAATTTTTCTAAATTTTATTCCAAGTTCCTGTTTCCATTGGCGATTTATTACAATGACAAAACCTTTCACAAATAGATTTGTTTTTTTTCAGAAATTCTTTTAGACTCATCAATTCGTTAAATAAAACAATAAAATCTCTTTGGGTATGCTCTAATCACCATGATTTAGTTAGTTCAAAAAATTTGTAAAATAAATTCCTTTTTTCATAAAATTCTTTTCCTTTGTTTTTATTTTTTCTGCATTTTGAGTGTAATGAGTAATTGTACCATCGGCGGCAGCCAGCCACATTTTTTTGAATTTTTTTTTGATCTTTTAAAAAGTCGAAAAATTAGTTAATTAACTTTTGAAGGTCTTGTCTGTTCTCTTAAATGATATTGCTCTGAGATATAATGGGGATTTTCTGCTCCTGCTTTCTGCTCAAATTCATCAAAAATATGGTGCTGAGTCGTTATATAAAAACCATCAAAAAGGGCGTTATATAAAAAACTATCAAATGGAAATTTTTCTACAAAAAACTGCCCATAACTTTTATCACTGTCAACCAAATTAGACATTCTTGATATCATTGGATAGCCCTAACATTTCTCTACAAGCTCATCTAATTTCAAATGATTTGGTCAACTTTGAGCAAAGTTATGGCCAAAGTACGCAAGGTACCAAGTTTGCACACATTTTTGGTCAAAACTTTTTTTAAACTCAATAAAAATTTTTGAAATTTTGCAAGCTAATAGAGGACATATAGGGCTATAGAATTATATCAAGTGCTTTATTAATTTTGTTGGTTCTGAGATAGTTTTGATCAGAATTTTTGATGATCAAAATTTTTTTATGTCTAATGAAAAAATGTCCGTTATAACTTTCTTAGATTTTTTTTTTTCTTGCTATTATTCGATAGCCCTACGTGTCCTCTATTAGCCTGAAAATTTTCAGAAAACTTTATTGGGTTTAAAAAAAGTTATGGCAAAAAATGTGTGAAAACTTGGTACCTTGCGTACTTTTGGCCATAACTTTGCTCAAATTTGACTAAATTTTTTGAAATTTGGATGAATTTGTAGAGAACACTTAGGGCTATCCAATAATACCAAGAATGTCTAATTTGGTTGACCTTGACAAAAGTTATGGGCAGTTTTTTGTTGAAAATTTCCATTTGATGGCTTTTTATATAACGCCCTTTTTGATGGTTTTTATATAACGACATAGCACCTTGCTTTTTCTCGATATAGATTCTAATCAGATCATAATAATAGGCATAAATGTTAGTTAAAATGACAAAAATGTGATCAAAAATTGTTCGTTTTTTAAAAGACCTGAGAAACAAAACAAAAAGCAATAGCCCCACCACTGGTGAAACCAATATTTATTAAAGAATTTGTACGGAGAGTTTAATTGAACTTGTCAAAAGTCTGAATGAAATTTCGAAATTTTTTTTGGAAAAGTGGTAAATATGACTTATGGACTGTCTATCATATTTTGGAGATGGATTTGATAAATAAGGATAAATTAAATTACGAAATTAATAAGAAGAAAAGCGTAGGAAAAGCATCAAAAGGTGAAATTGAAGTTTTCAACCTTCGAAAAGAATTTTGAACGAAAAATGACAAATATATGAGAAAATGCCAAGGAAAATGCCAAGGTAGCAAAGGACAGAATGGAAAAAGCAAAAGCAGAAACAATAAATGAAGAAGAAAAACAAATTCTGGAAAAAGAATGACAAATTTGGCACTTTAAATTCTGCGCCATTTTCATAAATTTTTTGTGTCCAGAAATCCGATTCTTCTGCTGGTCGCTTCTTGTTTCCTATGCATATTTCATTGAGGAATTTTCTGCCTCTTCTTTTGTCATTTTTTGCAATTTTTCATTTTCATATTTTCTTTATAAATTTTCTTCAAGTTTTTGTAATTGCAAATTTTAATAAATATAAAAAATTATTTTTTTTTCGAATATAATTCAATTCTTTAACAAATTAATAATCATTCATGCTCATCTTTATAAATAAATATTGACTGCACAGCTGGCAAATATTTTGTCATCCCAGGACTTTTTGCTTAACTGAAGCGAACCAATTTTTGCATAAAATTTCTAACAAAGAAAATTGCAAATTGATTTCAGAAAACATTTTTTAAATGATATTTTAGAAAATTCTAGAAAAAATCTTTTTTTTATTTTATTTTTATTTTTTTGTTTATCTTTAACCTTTATGTTATTATCCATAATAAATTTAATTGATAAAATTTAATCAGTTAGTAATTTATGTGAAAAGAATGTAAAACCTCTGCCAACTTTTGCTGAAATATTTGGCCTAGAATGGGACAATGAAACAACAAAAGTAAATGAAACTGATCAAATTTCAAATTGGCAAAATAAAATGAATTAAATTCCCTGTTTCCATTGGCACTGATCAAGAATATCAACCAATTGAATGATCAACAAATAATCGAATTTGTTTATAAATTTCATTCGATAAAAGAAGGAATTAAGAAAAGGGGAAACATTCGGAAAAAATTTGGATGAATGCGAAAAAATTGTGAAATAACCGAAATTAAATTTACAAATAGAAAAAAGAATTTGGAATTTATGAAAAGAATATTATGAAA